>SJYV01030274.1:119649-133436 GCA_006410875.1 Neotragus pygmaeus | reverse complement strand
AAAAAAAAAAAACTTTCAGGAGAAGGAAAATTATAGAGGTATAATTAAGGTTCAAGATGCAAAATAAAATAAAGATCATGGAAAATGGTATATAAATGAACAGGGATGCTACAAAACAAAAATAACAGGTCTTATAGTTTTTATTTTTATTATACAGAAGTAAAATATTTACTTGGATTTTACATAGAGCAGTGTGTACATGAGCATGTAAAATGGATAGGCTACAAAGACCTGTTGTATAGCACACGGAACTCTGCTCAATATTATGTGCTTGCCTGCATGGTAGGGAGGTTTGAGGGAGAATGGATACATGTATATGTATGGCTGAATCCTTGCACTATTCAACTGAAACTACCACAACCCTGTTAATCAGTTGGCTATATGCCAATATAAAATAAAAAGCTTGAAGTAAAAAAAAAAAAGCTTAGAGAAGGAAATGACAACCCGCTCCAGTATTCTTGCCTGCTAAATCCCATGGCAGAGGAGCCTGGTGGGCTATACAGTTCAAGGGGTCACAAAGAGGCAAAAAACTCTTTGTGACTAAACAACAAAAACAAAATACTTAATAATATTCATTTACCTCATTTATGCTAATATGCTGGACATCCTAAAGGAAACTTTAAGGAAATCAACCCTGAATATTCACTGGAAGGACTGACGCGGAAGCTGAAGCTCCAATACTTTGGCCACCTGATGTAAAGAGCCGAATCACTGGAAAAGACACTGATGCTGGGAAAGATGGAAGGCAAAAGAAGAGTGAGGCAGAGAATGAGATGCCTGGATAGCATTACTGATTCAATGGAAACGAACTTGGGCAAACAATGGGAGACAGTGAAAGACAGGGAGGCCTGGCATGCTGCAGTCCATGGGGTTGCAAAGAGTTGGACATGACTTAACAACTGAACAATAACTTGTTAATATTATATAAAATTAAAGATATTGATTAAGAGTAGACTTTGATAAGTTTACATGTAATGCTATAGAAACCACAATAACAACAGGAATAGAGTAGAATACTTCTAATGTAATAGAAAAAAAATTAGCCTAACTATTCAATGCAAATGAAGGCAAAAAGGAACAAAATGACAACTTACAACTGCAGTACACAGAAAAAAATAATGAAGTAATTGAATTCACAAAGACTTAATATACCAGGTAAAAGGCAAAAGAAGTGTAGCCTAAAACCAGAATTTGAATCTCAGGATTTGGAACCAAAGGATAACTTCACTCATACTGGGTTTGCCAAAAAATTCCTTCAGTTTTTAAGTAAAAATAAAAGACACATTTTTCATTTTGCCAAGAACCTTATTGAATAATGTATTCACCATTTTGTTCCACTTATCTTCTGCCATTTTCCAGTCAACTTCGTAATTCGGCGTTGCCTAAACTTTTTATCTTTTTGAGCAAAGAACTGTTACAGGTGGCTTCTACAGTCTTTCAGGGAATTAAAATTTTTTTCGATTAAGATAATTTTGTATAGACTGAAATAAGTCAAAATGTGAAAGTGCAACATCTGGTGAACACAGTGGATGAATCAGAACATCCCTGTCAAGTTTTAACAATTTTTGCCTGGTCATCAAAGAAACATGCATTATCCTGATGGAAGATTATGCATTTTCTGTTGACTAATTGTGGATGCTTTTCATTCTGTGCTTTCAGTTGGTCTCAATGGGCGCAGTACTTGCTGGAATTAATTGTCTGGTTTTCCATATAGAGTCCATAATAAAGGACTTCCTACCAATCCTGCCATATATATGACATCACCTTCTTTGGATGAAGACCAGCCTTCAGTATGGTTGGTGGTGTTTCATTTCATTTGCCCAGCAATCTTTTCCATTTCACATTATGGTACAGTATCCACTTTTCATTGTCCATCACAATTTTTAAAACTGGTACATTTTTGTTACATTTAAGTAAAGAATCCAGTGTGAAAATACAGTCAAGAAAGGTTTTTCTTTTGCTTAACTTGTGTGGAACCCAAACATCAAAGTGACTGACATAACCAAGCTGGTGCAAATGATTTTCAATGCCTGGTTTTGGATATTGAGTATGTTGGCTCTCTCCCACGTGGTATAACATAGACTTTGGAGTACTATCCAGCAAGAAATCTCCAGTATGAAACTTAGCAAGCCACTTTTGATACATTCAACAGTCACAGCACCTTTTCCATATACTGCTCTTTTTTCTGTGTTTCAGTTGTTTTTACCTTTCTTGAAATAGTAAAGCATAATGTGTCCAAAAAACGTTGCTTCTTCCCTTTCACCTTCAACATTAAAATGGCTACAAAAAATTCATCAATTTTTATGTTTTTCAAAAATTCATGTGCTATGACAACCATCACAATACAATTTTACAAAACTTTCTAATGAAGTTAAAAGCAACTAAATGGAACTAGAGAAAAATGGATAGACTGAACTTTTGCATAAATTAAGATCCCATGTTTAACCAGAAAAAGAAAATCAAGCACATGAACATCAAGACATGTACGGAATGTTTATAGCAGCATTGTATAAACAATGGAAAAACTAGAAACAAATATTCATAAATTGCACTAACAGTGCACAATAGAAAAAAGGAAGTCCCGGAAGACAACATGAATGTTATACATTATGCTTTTTTTAGAAGTTCAAAAATAACCAGAATCAAATAACATGGACACATCCGTGTATTTACATATATAATAATGTGATCTAAATCTAGAAAATAATTAAGCAAACGACAAAAAAATTCAGAATTGTAGTTATCTTTGTGGATGAGTAGTAGGGAAAGAGAGAGGCAGAGGACACAGAAATAAATTGTTATTGGGTTATGCATGGGTTCACCAGTATGCAACACATCCTTAAAAACTATGCTGCAGCAATAATTTTTAAAAACAAAATAAGAAGGATAAAACAAATGGGGGAATGAATGTTTAATTAAATGTTTCATTCTATGAGTGAAACAAATCTATGTATCATGAAGACAGTTATGACTAATCTATTTCTACACACCTGAAACCCTATGAATTACAAAAACAGAGGGAAGGACAGAGTGACTAGCCTCCAACTTTAGACAGTTGATCTCCACAGATTTTTCAACAAATGAAATTAAGATGTATCCATAGAAATGATTTCAAATCTATCCCTTAATAACATAATTTTTATAGGTTAGAAAAGATTTGCCATCGCAGCTAGTGGCATTTGAACTCTACTCACTGTACTGAAAAACAAACAAAAAATAGAAAAGATAAAGGACAACAAATAACTCAAGTGCAAAGTAATAGTTTTCAGAAAAATCTTTCCTAATAACAAATTTCATAGGAAGAGATACAGAAATCTTCAAAGGGAATACTAATCAATATTAGAACTGTTTAATGATTTATCATATGCATCATAGAAATATGGCAAAATAGCAAAACATAACAGTCCGTATATTAAAAAAAAAAAAGTTTCTCTGATCCCTGATGTGTCAAAAACATTTTCTGATAAGAAAGATATTTCTCTTATCCAGTCTTTTAGACCCACTTTTTCCCTATTATACACTGTCAGACCAAGGCTGAGAGATTAACAGGTATTTTTCAAACTCCCCTTGTCTATGGGTTTCCTCACAGTTTTTGCCAGTGGAAAAAAATAGGGTTACAGGACCACTGGTGAAGACCACACCAGTAATTCCAGGACTGCCTTCACTCTGTCAAAGGGACAGTAATTCTGTTCACCTCTGCTGCCTCCAGCTTAATCCTCATCTTGCAGACCTCTGGTGTCCCATAAAATAGTTCCACATTCAAGATGATCCAAATATGCATTCACTTATGCAGGTAATGTATCTAGCATTAAGAAATTAACTCTTTAATTTGGCAAGACCATATCCATGTCAATCTTAAAGGAAATCAACCCTAAATATTCACTGGAAGGACTGATGCTGAAGCTTACACTCCAATACTTTGGCCACCTGATACAAAGAGCTGACTCACTGAAAAAGACTGATGCTGGGAAAGACTGAGGGCAAGAGAAGGGGACTAAAGAAGATGAGATGGTTGGATGGTATCACCGACTCAATGGACATGAGTGTGTGCAAAAGTGAAGGACAGGGAATCCTGGTGTGCTGCAGTTCATGGCGTCCCAAAGAGCTGGACACAACTGAGAAACCAACAACAATATATCCATGTATGAATGACAGAACATGGATTTACTGAACTGCACATTAAAATACATAGCTCTACAGGAGTTAGATTCAGAAGATCAGCCCTGGGATTGCTTTGGAAGGAATGAGGCTAAAGCTGAAACTCCAGTACTTTGGCCCCCTCATGTGAAGAGGTGACTCATTGGAAAAGACTCTGATGCTGGGAAGAATTGGGGGCAGGAGGAGAAGGGTATGACAGAGGATGAGATGGCTGGATGGCATCACTGACTCGATGGATGTGAGTCTGAGTGAAGTTCGGGAGTTGGTGATGGACAGGGAGGTCTGGTGTGCTGTGATTCATGGGGTTGCAAAGAGACACGACTGAGCGACTGAACTGAACTGAAATGAGCAGCAGGCATGGCAGGGCAACGGAATTTCTGGCAGTATGAGAAACTGTTTCTGGGTAATAAAGCAATGATGCAGGCAGTTCTTCTAAAATTTTTTAACATGTGCTTTTTTCCTACCTTTTCCTATTAAAAAAAGATAATGAAATAGTAAAGTTTTATTAAAGAATAAGTAAAACAAAACAAGTCAATAATTTATTTTCTACTAAGCTAAGGACTAAACCTTTATAAAATAAAGCAGCTATAAAGAAAATAGCAAACTTTTCCAATTCAAAAAATTTTTCAGTATATAAATAATTATACTACAGAAGACAGTAACTGTTATCACAACAAACCTAATGCTAGGACTTTTCTGGTGGCCCAGTGGTTGAGAATCCACCTGCCAATGCAGGGGATGTGGGTTTGATGCCTGATCCAGGGAGATTCCACATGCTCTCAGGAAACTAAGCCTGTGTGCCACAACTACTGAAGCCTGCATGCTCTAGAGCCTGTGCTCTGCAACAAGAGATGCCACTGCAATGAGAAGCTGGCATGCTCCAACTAGAAAAAGCCTGCACTGCAAGTAGAAAAAGCCTGCATAGCAACAAAGACTCAGCACAGCAGCAAAATAATAATAATAATTTTAACTAATTAATTTTTAAAAAGTATACTTTCAGGTCAACATGGTGGAGTAGAAAGACCAGCATGCAACTCCTGTGAGAGCACCAAAATTGCAACTAGCTGTTAAAAACCATCGACAGGAGAACACTGGAACCCACCAAAAAAAGATACCCCGTGTCTAAAGACAAAGAAAATGCCACAAGGAGATGCCAGGAGGGGCTCAGTCACGATAAAATCAAATCCTATACCTTTCAAGTGGGTGACCCACAAACTGGCGACAGTAATACCAAGGAAGTTCTCCCACTGTTGTGAAGGTTCAGAACTCTGCATCAGTCTTCCCAACTTGGGATCTGGCAAAGGAACTGGGAATCCCCAGGGAATCTGACTTTGAAGACCAGCAGGATTTGATTACAGGGCTTCCACAGGACTGGGGGAAACAGACTCCACTCCTAGAGGGCAGAAACAAAGGTGTGCACCAAGACCTAGGGGAAAGGAGCAGTGAGTGACCCCACTGGAGGCCGCACCAGAGCTACCCGCTAGTGTTGGAGGGCTTCCTGTTGAGGCATGGGTCAGCAGGGCCTCACCCTGGGAATGGGGCACTGGCGGCAGCAGTCCTGGAAATGGACCCTTGGTATGAGTCCTCCTGGAGGTCACCACTAACCCACCAGAGAGGTGGCTAGCCTCAGCCTAAAAAACAAACAGGGAAGGAGCACAACTCCACTACCCATCAGCAGACAACTGAACTAAAGTTTTATTGAGCATAGCCCTGCCCACCATTGCAAAACCAAGTTTTCCCCACCAGTCTATCCCGTCAGGAAGCTTACATAAGCCTCTTAGCCAACTCCATCAGAGGGCAGACAGAAGAAGCAAGAATAACCACAACTCTACAGCTCCTAGAAGAAAAATCACATTATAGAAAGTTAATCAGCATGAAAAAGCAGAAAGTTATGTCCTAGATTAAGGGACAAGATAAAACACCAGAAAAACAACTAAATGAAGATAGGCAAGGAGGCCTGGAGCGCCGCAGTCCATGGGGTCACAAAGAGTCTGACATGACTGAGCAACTGAACTGAACCTTCCAGAGAAAGAATTGAGAATAATGATAGTGAAGATGATCCAGGATCTTGGGAAAACAATGGAGAAGATGCAGGAAATGTTTGCCAAAGACCTGGAAGAATAAAATAACAAATGAACAATAAACTAGAAGGAACCAATAACCAAATAACGGAGGTAGGAAAATGGATAGATGACCTGGAGGACAGAATGGTCAAAGTCACTGCCACAGAACAGACTACAGAAAAAAGAATGAAGAGACCTCTGGGACAACAATAAACACACCAACATTCACATTATAGGTGTCCCAGAAGGAGGAGAGAGAGAGAAAGGACCCAAGAAAATATTTGAAGAAATATTAGCTACAAACTTTCTTAACATGGGAAATGAAATCGTCAAGTCCAGGCAGCACAGAGTTTAAGGCAGGATAAACCCAAGGAGGAAAACACACACAGCAATCAATATGACAAAAATTAAAAACAAAGATAAAATATTAAAAGCAACAAGGGTAAAATGACAAATAACATACAAGGGAACTTGCACAAGGTTATAAGCTAGTTTCTCAATAGAAATTGTACAAGCTAGAAGGGAAGGGCATGATATAGTTAAAGTGATGAAAGAGACCCACAATCAAGACTACTCTACCCGGCAAGACTCTTATTTCGATTTGATGAAGAAATCAAAAGCTTTCCAGACAAGCAAAAGAATTCAGCACCACGATACCAGCATTATAACCAATGCTAAAGAACTTTTCTCTAGGTAGGAAACAGAAGGAAAAGACCAACACAAAATAAACCCCAATTAAGAAAATGGTAATAGGATCATGTTATCGTTCAGTCGCCCAGTTCATGTCCACTCTTTGTGACCGCATGAACTGCAGCACGCCAGGCCTCCATGGCCCTTACCATCTCCCAGAGTTTCCCCAAGTTCATGTTCACTGCATCAGTGATGCCATCCAACCATCTCATCCTCCGATGCCCTCTTCTCCTTCTGTTCTCACTCTTTTCCAGGGACTTATTTTAAATGAGTCAGCTCTTCACATCAGGTGACCAAAATACTGAAGCTTTAGCTTCAGCATCAGTCCTTCCAATGAGTATTCAGGGTTGATTTCCTTTAAGACTGACTGGTTTGATCTCTTTGTTGTCCAAGGGACTCTCAGGAGTCTTCTCCATCACCACAGCTTGAAGGTATCAGTTCTTTGGTGCTCTCCCTTCTTCAAGGTCCAATTCTGACAACACTAGGTAACCACGGGGAAGACCAGAGCCTTGATCATGCGGACCTTTTAGGCAGAGAGATGTCTTGGCTTTTCAACACACTGAGTGGGTTTGTCTTAGCATTATACATATCAAGAATTACCTTAAACGATAAGGGACTGAATGGACCAATCAAAAGACACAGATTGGGTGGGCAGATGAAAACATGTGCATGTATGAACCTCTACTTAATACATCACTCTACTTAACTCCAAACTGTATGTAATTATTTAGTATTTTTAGGTTAATCATGTTTCCATTACAGCTTGCAACTGTAATTATCTTCTATTTTTGTCTGGCTACTGATACTAAAAACTTGATAAAAATCTTCTACTGTTGTGATTTTTGCTTAATTCAATAATTGTATCATGATTGGTTAACAGAAAATAATAGAAATCTTTATCACTAAAACTATCATTTATTAGAAAAACCTGCAATCACTTTTTAAAATCCAGATGCATATCAGAATTATCTTGGAATTTTCTGAAAACTACAAATGCTCACATGTTGCTTTATTTCCTACAAAGTTTCAGATGTGTTTCTAATGAGCAGCCAAGCTTAAAAACGATTGGACTACATTACAATCTTTCACTTTTATCTAGTGTGTTTCATTTTTCTGTATTTCACACTCAGTGCTCCCATTTCCTTTATGCTTTCCAATTTCTCCATCTATCTTTTTGTGATGTTCTTTCTCAAGCCGTTACCAATCATAGTAGAAAAGCTTCTGTATACACACACACACATATACTATGTATAATACTATATATATATATATATATATATATATATATTTCAGAAATACCCCCATTTTTCCTTCGGCACAGAAGGTTCCCTTTAATTAGTGCTGAATTTCCCATTTTCCCTTTCTTCCTAAGGCGTCTATAAAGCCCTGGCCTAGTAAAAGGCAGGTACACAGCTCTCAGCTGAGCCCTATTGATGTGCTAGTATAGTTTTAATTGTGTTGAGATTTCCTTGCCAAAGTGACACATGCAGAAGCGTTTTAAAAACGTATAGGGTTTGTAACTCTTGCGCTGTCTAGAGCTCTTGAATTATGAATGCCTCTTCCGCTGCCTATTCTGTTCTTCTGAATCTGTAAAATTACTTTAATAACCTGTGTGGGGGTAATGTTATATGTTTGCTCAGTCGTGTGAATTTATTAGCACGCCCAGCCCACTTCAGGGAGTTGGTCTGGCCCTTTGGATGCAAGCCCTTGGTTGTGAAAAGTGGCCAGTGACGTTGGTGTTTTCTTCCCCTCCTCCCTTTCCCTTCCACCATTAGCAATCATTCTGTTGCACAGAGTATGTGATAAATCAACCTCAAGAGAGTCAGATTTGCCGTAACATGACATTACCTATCAGCTCGTCAGGTCTGAGTTGACTCTCAGCCTTTTGGGCTGTATATTTCTTCAAAGTCGAGCGCCAGTTTCTTAGTCAGCTCTAACTAATTTCAGAGTGGAAGGGAAACTTGACTGGAGTGCTGTTTGGGATCTGCTTTTTAATCCTGGTCTGTTTAATGTTTGCTCCTGACAGTCTAGGCCAGACATCATTTTAATGGTATGTGTGGTGATAAAGCCAATAAACTGTCAAGATGATTGATAATCTAAGCATTATAGCAATATGACTTTCCTGTTCTCCTCTGTGCTTTAGATGATGGTTTCCAAATTGAATTCCTACAGTGTGTGCTGTGTGTGCGTGCCTGTTGGAGGCTCCCCTAACAGTGTTTGAAGGAGGGAGCTGTGTTTAATGTAAGATTTTTAGCCCTCAATTACCCACACAAATATATCTGCATATGTGTTGGTACCCTCTAATTTGGGAAACATCAAGAATTTATGGCTCTGCCCTTGTAACAGTCCCCCAGCAATTTATGGGCATTGGTGGAACTTTTTATTATGTCTTTATGGTGTTTTTTCACCTGGCATGCATCTTAGATTCCATGTGGTTGATTCTGTTATCTGTGGTTGAAAGACATTACAGATAACAAAGTGCACTGTATTAAAGGCAGGCTTCTGGTTTCCTTTCCTTTTCCCTTTGTTTCTCTTTTCTTTTAATTTAGCAGACGTTTTTTAGCATCTGGTCCTCATCTCATTAATCAGGCTCGACCAGGTGTTTCAGGGTGGTGACAGTGGGAGTGCTTGGCCCCTCTTTGTTGGCCCTCGTGGGCCACCGTTGCTGGCTTCCATCCCCCTCCTTGGCACAGTGCTGCCTGGGAACAGAAACCCCAGTGGCCAGAGAGGTTGGGCCTTTCTTGTGTGTGTGTGTGTGTGTGTGTGTGTGTGTGNTGACTCAGTCATGTTCAACTCTTTGTGACCCCATGGGCTGAAACCCTGCCAGGTTTCTCTGCAGTAATTAAAAAATAATTTGAATGAGGCTGGAAACTTCTAATCCAATTCTGAGAATATAAAGAAATATTATGTTGTTTTAAAAAAAACCCGGGAGATTAACATGTAATATAGTATTAATTAAAGTACAGATTTTGTTCAAATCTTACAAAATTTCTCTACATTAGCGTCCCTTATTTGTTTTCATACCTTATTCAAGACCCCACATTGTGTCTAACTGCAGTGAACAGCTCCAGCTGCATGCAACAAATTCTTGTAAATTCTCTTTTTATTTTTATTCTATCACAAATATTTTCCAGTTTTCATTGTTATGGAATCTTAGATATACCCCTCAGTTAAAAGTAGACATTTAATTCCCAAATACATAGGATTAAAAAAAAAGTATCTATGATATTCATTTCTCATTTAAATGCTTTCTTCTCTGCAATCACTCTGTTTTTTCAGTCTTCTAATTTTATTGAGGTGTTCAATGGCTAAGTCAAAGATCTCTCTTAGTAAATGTCACACTAGACTTGAAAAAATGTGGTTTATTTTAAAATATCTTTTGATATTGACCACTAACATCACTTCACAGTAATAAGAAAACAGGGTCTGTATGATTTCAATACCTTTAGACCATGAAATTTCTGCACCTGGTCTTATGTCTCTGGATATGTTCCAGTGTCTCCTAATTTATAGTCTATGGGAACTTAATATGAGATGGCTGGATGGCATCACTGACTCAATGGACCTGGGTTTGGGTGGACTCCAGGAGTTGGTGATGGACAGGGAGGCCTGGTGTGCTGCGGTTCATGGGGTCGCAAAGAAGTCAGACATGACTGAGTGACTGAACTGAACTGAATGCGATCACATTCAAAATTCCCAGCAAGTCATTTTGTGAATATTGATGAGTTGATTACACAACTTACATGGATATAGAAAAGGCATATAATAGCCAAGGCAATCTTTAAAAAAAAAATAAATTCTCTATTAATATTTTTTACATATACATTTATCTACTCTCCCCCAGTCTCCCCTACATTCCCAGCTATAGCCAAGTCAGTCCTGAGGAAGAACCAAGTCACGTAAGTTTTAGAAGATATCAAGAAAATGCTAAAGAAATCAATATAGCATAGTACTGACACAGGATATATACAAAAATAGAATATAAAACCCAGAAAATAAATCCATTTGAATATAACTGTCTGATTTATGATAAAACTGATACATGGAGTGGGAAAAGATTCTTTTTTTTAGTAAACAATGCTGATGCAGTTATATGTTAATATGAACCTAAATGAATTGACCCTTAAAATCATGAAACCGGTTCATGAAAAAATCATGGACTGAGAATTGGTATGAAAGATCTGTGTGTGAAAAAATAAATAAATCTTGGGGGAAAGAACAAAGTTTCTTTTTAAAAATTTTTATTGGAGTATAGTCCCTTTACAATCTTGTTAGTTGCTACTGTACAAAAAAGTCAATTAGCTACACATGTGCCCCCTCTTTTTTGATTTCCTTTCCATTTAGGACACCACAAAGCACTGAGTAGAGTTCCCTGTGCAGTTGGTTCTCATTAGTGGAAGAAAGCTTCCTAAACAAGATTTTAAAAAAGCAACTAAACATAAGAAGAAGAAAAAAAATCAGTAAATTGAACTGTGTAAAGATTATGAAGTTCCGTTCATATGAAGAATGGAAAAGTAATTCAAGGAGGGAAAAAGACATTATCAATAAATACGTGAGTGTTCAAAAATAAACATTTTGCTGTTACTGTTGTTCAGTCCCTAAGTCGTGTCTGACCCTCTGACCCCACAGACTGCAGCACGCCAGGCTTCTCTGTCCTCCACCATATCATGCTACTGCTGCTGCTAGGTCGCTTCAGTCGTGTTTGACTGTGTGTCCCCATAGATGGCAGCTCACCAGGCTTCTCTTTCCCTCGGATTTTTCAGGCAACAATACTGGAGTGGGTTGTTATTTCCTTCTCCACTATATCATGGAGGTTGCTCAAACTGATGTCCACCGAGTTGCTGATGCTATCTAACTATCTCATCCTCTGAATGTCTGAGGATATTGATATTCCTCCCAGCAATCTTGATTAAAGTTTGTGTTCCATCCACCCTTGCATTTCCCATGATCTACTCTGTATGCATATACATTAAATAAGCAGGGTGACATTACAGCCTTGTTCATCTCCCAACTTTGAGCCAGTCAGTTGTTCCATGTCTGACTCTAACTGCTGTTTCTTGACCCACATTTAGTTTTCTCAGGAGACAGGCAAGGTGGTCTGGTACTCTCACCTGTTTAAGAATTTTTCATAGTTCATTGTGATCTACACAGTCAAAGGCTTTAGTGTAGTCAATGAAGCAGAAATATATGTTTTTCTGGAACTCCCTTGCTTTCTCCATGATTCAATGAATATTGGCAAGTTGATCTCTGGTTCCTCTGCCTTTTCTAAATCTAGCTTGTAGATCTGGAAGTTCTCAGTTGATACTGCTAAAGCCTAGCTTGAAGGATTTTGTGCATAACCTTGCCAGCGTATGAAATGAGCTCAACTGTATGGTAGTCTGAACATTCTTTGGCATTGCCTTTTTGGGGAGCTGGAATGAAAACTATTTCCAGTCTTGAGGTCACTGCTGAGTCTTCCACATTTGCTGACACATTGAGTGCAGCACTTTAACAGCATCATCTTTCAGGATTATAAATAGCTCAGCTGAAATTCTGTCACAACCACTAGCTTTGTAGTAATGCTTCCTAAGGCCCACTTGATTTCAGACTCCAGGATGTCCAGCTCTAGGTGAGTGACCACACCATCATGGTTATCAAGGTTATTAAGACCTTTTTTGGTCCAGTTCTTTTTGGTACAGTTCTTGTGTGTACACTTGTGCCCTCTTCTTAATCTCTTCTGTTTCTTAAGCCCTTATCATTTTTGTCCTTTATTGAGCCCATCCATGCATGACATGTTCCTCTGGTATCTCCAATTTTCTTGAAGAGATCTTTAATATTTCCCATTCTATTATTTTCCTCTATTTCTTTGCACTGTTTGTTCACATAATAAGGCCTTCTTTTCTCTTATTGCTATTCTCTAGAACTCTGCATTCAGCTAGGTGTTATCCTCCCTTTCTTGTTTTTTGCTTCTCTTCTTTCTTCAGGTATCGGTAAGCCTCCTCAGACAACAATTTTGCCTTCGTTTCTTTCTTTTTCTAGGGGATAGTTTTGGCCAAAGCCTCCTATACAACATAAATCTCCAGTCAATAGTCCTTCAGACACTCTGTTATCAAATCTAATCCCTTGAATCTATTCATCACCTATACTGTATAATCATAAGTGATTTGATTTAGGTCATACTTAAATGGCAACAGTAAACATCAACATTTTAGGAATTGTTGAACTAAAATGGATTAGAATGGGTGAATTTAATTCAGATGATCATTATATCTACTACTGTGGGCAAGAATCCCTTAGAAGAAAAAGAGTAGCCCTCATAGTCAACAAAACAGTCCATAATGCAGTTCCTGGCTGCAGTCTCAAAAACAACAGAATGATCCCTGACTCCAAGGCAAACCATTCAATATCACAATAATCCAATCTATGCACCAACCACTAATGCTGAAGAGTTGAAGTTGAATGGTTCTATGATGATCTACAAGACCTTCAGGAACTAACACCAAAAAAAGATGTCCTTTTCATCACTGGGGCACAGTTCAGTTCAGTTGCTCAATCATGTCCGACTCTTTGTGACTCCATGAATCGCAGCACGCCAGGCCTCCCTGTCCATCACCAACTTCCGGAGTTTACTCAAACTCATGTCCATCAAGTTGGTGATGCCATCCAGCCATCTCATCCTCTGTCGTCCCCTTCTCCTCCTGCCCCCAATCCCTCCCAGCATCAGGGTCTTTTCCAATGAGTTAACTCTTCACACAAGATGGCCAAAGTACTGGTGTTTCAGCTTAGAATGGACTGCTTGGATCTCCTTGCAGTCCAAGGGACTCTCAAGAGTCTTCTCCAACACCTCAGTTCAAAAGCATTAATTCTTCAGCACTCAGCCTTCTTCACAGTCCAACT
>SJYV01030274.1:52605-103606 GCA_006410875.1 Neotragus pygmaeus | reverse complement strand
AAGCTGAGGGCAGAAGAACTGATGCTTTTGAACTGTGGTGCTGGAGAAGACTCTTGAGAATCCCTTGGGCTGCAAGGAGATCCAACCAGTCCATCCTAAAGGAAATCAGTCCTGGGTATTCATTGGGAGGACTGATGATGAAGGTGAAACTCTAATACTTTGGCCACCTGATGTGACGAGCTGACTCATTTCAAAAGACCCTGATGCTGGGAAAGATTGAAGGCAGGAGGAGAAGTGAATAACAGAGGATGAGATCGTTAGATGGCATCACCGACTCATTGGACATGAGTTTGGGTAAACTCTGGGAGCTGGTGATGGACAGGGAGGCCTGGCATGCTGTGGTTCATGGGGTCACAAAGAGTCGGACATGACTGAGTGACTTATAATCTGGTATAGGGTCAAAATTTCCAAAGGATTTTAACTGTCTAGAAGGTGGTTTTAGAATTTCTCACAGGATATCAAAAACACTAAAGTATTCCTCATTTCAATCTGCATTTGTACTAAATAAAGAACGGTCACAGAATAACTTCTGCATTGAGAAACCTGCTGAACAACTGTAAGTATAGACAACTGGTTGAAAAGCTGAAAAGCACTATTCTGAAACTCTGAACTTTGTAACCTAAACACATTGGGCAGTGGGGGGAATCAGAAAACATGGGTCAAAAATTAAATTATAACAGTCTGTTAAAATGAATAGACTGGTGTGTCTATATTTATATTAAAAATATGTCTTAGAGAAGCAATCACTCAAGACACATGTGCCTGTAACACGTACATTTATTCAAAGAAAATGCGCATTTTACACCTTTGTCCCAGGCAGCCCTAGGCACTAGGGACATAGTGAAGAACACGGCAGGCAGGATCTCATGAAACTTGAAATGGAGACCACTCATCCCTCATTAACTAATAACAAATAACCTTCTACAGTAAAGGATTAATGAAGAAAAAGGCAATGCAATGAAAAAGAATAAAACAGAGGATTAAAAACACAGGCACTTTAATCTTACTATTTCATCCAAGATATAATTTTAAATGTGCCAGAAGAATTAAAAACTTTAAAAAGTGTATAGCAATGTAATAAGTAAAGGTAATAGTCACCCTCTCAAGTTCTCTATTTTCTAAACCTAATTTTGGATCCAAAGGGATTCTCTGGTAAGGCAAAATGGTGACTGGGAAGAGTTAATCAGCAATGATTTTTATAAAACAATTTAAGACCACTGAACTCTTAAGGGCAATTAAAAAATATCTTTATTGAAACTGAGTGTCAAGTAGTTACTAGGCACTTCAAGTCTGCACCCCAATCTTTTCTTCAGCATCTCCCTTTCCTCTAACCACATCATATCAGACCTCGGGATTAAATGGTCTCTGCAAAGAAACGGCTATAGGTCAGCTACCAAAAAATGGCAAGTTTTCCTTCTTTCATTCATCACTGTCACTGTTATATAGCACTTACCGATCTCCTATCACTATGTTCTTAACTCGAAGACTGTTACACCCATACTAACTAAGTTGCAAATTTCAACAAAGCATTACAATGTTTTCCTCTAGGACTTCTAAAAGATTTTCCTAACTATGCAGACTAGAGTTCATATACAAGCACTCCCAAGATTCTGGTTCAGTGGAAGTAGTCCGGCTACCCAAGAATATTTAATAAGGAGATATTTTGTTGCAGGTGGTTCACAGTCTACAATGGAAACAACACAATTAAACAGTCTTAAATTACTGTCAAGAGCTACTCTCAAACATATACCTAGATATATCACTCATATGCTTAAGGATGTCTCTGCTCTCATAAACTAGGACTTGATTCAGCAATACTTACAGTTAACATTGAAGTTGTCAATAGGCCCCATGCAAAGAATTCAAGGAAGATGACAACAGCAGCATGGTATACACTTGGTCGGCCAAAGCCCTGTAGCTAAAAAAAAGAGGAAAATTATTATTAAAAACAGTAAACAGTTAAAAGAAACCCATTATCCTAAAATGGTACTTAACACACACAAACTGTATAAACTTAGGACCTACCCAAATTAAATAATATTAAATAATATGGTTAGGTCCTACCTATTTTCCAGTAGTCATGTATGGATGCGAGAGTTGGACGATAAAGAAAGCTGAGCACCAAAGAATTGATACTTTTGAACTGTGGTGATGGAGAAGACTCTTGAGAGTCCCTTGGACTGCAAGGAGACCAAATCAGTCAATCTTAAAAGAAATCAGTCCTAAACGGTCATTGGACAGACTGATGCTGAAGCTCCTTTACTTTGGTCACCTGATGTGAAGAGCTGACTCATTAAAGACCCTGATGCTGAAGGCAAGAGGAGAAGGGGACAATAGAGGAAGGGATGGTTGGATGGCATCACTGACTCAATGGACATGAGTTTGAGCAAGCTATGGGAGTTGGTGATGGAGAGGAAGACTGGCATGCTGCAGTTCATGGGGTCACCAAGAGTCAGACATGACTGAGTGACTGAACTGAACTGATATTATTTAAGATAAAGCTTCATTCTGTGGTATTCCTGATTTATTCATCTTCCCTTATGGAAGATGTCAAGATTATATATTTTGTACTTGGCCTGTCAATGTAAATCACTGGAACTCTGGTAGAAAATCAACTGGGTCTTCAAGAGGCTCAGGTTCCAGGACCTGAATATTCTGTCTAAAGACACTAATTACGGGTTCCTTAGCCATTTGGCCTAAGTCTGAAGTTGCCCTTGTTACATGAGAGAGGAAGATCTCTAGAGAGTCAACACTAAGCTCCAGGGGCAGCACAGATGATTTAAAATGATAGGAGCTGGGGGAGGAACAATAAGGATTAGGTCACATCTGAAAACACACTTTGATACATAAAGGTGTCAAAATCTAGCTTTCTGTTTCCCTTTTGTTTTAAAACTGTGCCTATTCTGATAATTTTCTTCAATTTATGATTTCTGGAGACAAAATCTAAAAGTCCACTGAATTAACGTTCTTTGACTCTGTGACAATGGTTATTACAAGATCAAATGCTTTATTAGCATTTTGTACTGGAAGTGACACTTACAAAAGACTGTAAAATCCCCTCTTCCCATGCTTTTCATACTTCAAAAGGTAAAAGCATATCTGCATGGTTTAATTAGAATCTAACCATGAATAAATGATCAAATTCAGATTTTGAGACATCTATAAGACAACCAGCCTGGTCTACTTAAAAATGTCAATGTCCCAAAGTAAAAGTAGGAGACTAGTACAGATTAAAGGAGACAAGTCATGACAACCAAATGGGGGATCCCGGACTGGATCCTGGATAAAAAGGAGACGAGAGGAAAAAATTTGAATATGTAATATATATTAGATAATCATATGGCATTAATGTTACTGCAACTTACAGCTATCAAATGATTTATCAAAAAAGAAGGTACATGTATACTTTTGAAAGCAAATGTCACAATTTAATTTTGTTAATTGTCGAGCCTTGATGAAGGAAATGACTATTCATTTTACTATTCTTCTAATTTTTTATTGTTTTGAAATTTTTCAAAAATTTCAGGACAAGAACAATTGTTATTAAAAATCCAAACTTGTAAATTTCTAGACTTTTCCAACAACTAATAAGAAGTAGTTTTAAATGTCACTTAAACAAGACATATGCAAAACAGAAAGCATTTTACAAAATTTCAAAAACAAAAAAGGACCATTTAAGCACCAAACAATTAAAACAAAGAAAGATCTTTATTATAACACAACCTTCAAACAAGGTTTTGAAACAGGAGGGTAGAGGGCACAATCTTTAGAAGAATCACATAGCCTAGGATATATAGAACATAAACTGGTTAGAATCAACTAGGTCTCCTGAGAAACCTATGTGCAGGTCAAGAAGCAACAGTTAGAACCAGACATGTAGTGACTGGTTCCAAGTTGGGAAATGAGCATGACAAGACCATATATTGTCACCCTGCGTATTTAACTTATATACACACAGGGTACACCATGTGAACTGCCAAGCTGGATGAATCACAAACTGGTATCAAGACTGCAAGGAAAAATATTAACAACCTCAGATATGCAGAAGCTGAAGAGGAACTAAAGAGTTTCTTGATGGGGGTGAAAGAGGAGAGTGTAAAAGCTAGCTTGAAACTCAACATTAAAAATACTAAGATTAGGCATCCAGTCCCAACACTTCATGCCAAATAGAAGAGGTTAGAGTGAAAACACTGACATTTTATTTTCTTGGGTCCCCAAATCACTGCAGATGGTGACTGCAGGCATGAAATTAAAAGACACTTGGTCCTTGGAAAGAAAGCTATGACAAACCTAGACAGCATATTAAAGAGAAGAGACGTCACTTTGGCAACAAAGATCTGTATAGTCAAAGATATGTTTTCCCAGTAGTTATATAAGGATGTGAGTTGGTCCATAAAGAAGGCTGAGCATCCAAGAATTGATGCTTTCTGGCTGTGATGCTAGAGTAGACTCTTGAGAGTCCCTTGGATGGCAAGGAGATCAAATCGGTCAATCCTAAAGGAAATCAACTGTGAATATTCATAGGAAGGGTTGTGGCTGAAGCTCTAATACTTTGGCCACCTGATGCAAAAAGCCGACTCACTGGAAAAGACCCTGAGAGAAGGGGGCAGCAGAGGAGGAGATGGTTAGATAGTATCACTGACTCAATGGACGTGAATCAGAGCCAAATCCAAGAGACAGTGGAAGATAGAAGAGCCTGGCGAGCTATAGTTCATGGGGTCGTAGAGTCGGACATGACTCTGTCTGTCCATCACTGAATTCTTTCTGTGACACAACATTAAGAATCCAAACTTCATTAAGTCCTGAGCCCAGGTGTGGGATCTCAGTTAAAACAGAGGTGGGTTCAAGTCCCATCTGAGTTGTAACTGCATCAATTATAGAGTAGCTTTTCATCCTAGCTCCTTCATCACTTGCAAGGTAGCCAGAGCAACCATTTAAATGTAAATTGATCCTCTTCTCCACCCTCCGTGGCTCCTACTGCACGGAGCCACACATCTGACACATCCAACATGGTCCTACACTCCCTATTTCCTTTGTTATCTGCTATGGTTCTCTAGATGTTTAACAAACTTCATTTTTGTTTACTGTCTACCTCCCCTAGACTGGAAATGTAAATGCCATGAAGGAAATGGATTTTTTAAATCTGTTTTGTTCAGAGATGTTCTCCAAATAGTACAACCCACTATAACAAGCCCTCAACAAAATGCAGGTGAGATGGAAGAAGGAGCTCTTTGGAAAATAATGGTCTTTCTCTGGTCTCTTAAACCACAAAATCTAGAATTTAGAAAAAATGACCCATATTCCTCAAAGACATGGTATGGAGAGGATAAAAAGGAGAACCACATACTACATTAGTATACAGAGTAAAACAAATTTGAGCAATACTAGCCAAAAGCAACATGTGGACTTTGGGTTTTGACCAATAGGAAAAATTGAGTCAACTGTGAAGTAAAACTCACATTTTAAATCAAGATAAGAAAAAATTAAACATAATAAATCTTCTCTGCCCTCTGGTCTCCCCTCTCCCCACTGTGGATAGTTTATTTGCCTTATGCATCAACCAAACCTTTCCCATCAGTAGAAATTTCCCCTCATTCATAAATGGCAACATTCTCCTAAGATAACACCTTAAATATAACATTCTTTCTTGATAAGGTGTCACATGGCTCTCAGATGTGGCTTGTGTAAGCTGTAAATAACATGTTAGTTGATGTATAGCCCCTCTGTCTCAAAAACACTGGATATAACTGTGTCTTGACCTCTGAAGAAGTGCAATGATGTAACTGTGTATGGACCAAACAACTTTCAGAGTTTTCTGACATGCTCCTCCTGGTTAAAAACCTCATGCTTAGCTCAAACAAAAATTTTCATTTCTTTCTTAGAGCAAGTAAGTTTTCATCAACCCAATCACAGAAATCTGAAAACAGAATAGGTATTAAGTGATACTCTAGACTTATACTCATCATAATGGTACTGAAGACTTCTAAGTCCTTAAATCTTAGAGTCACAAGCTAATGTATTAAATTTTTTAAATAGAAGATGTTTGTAATCTGTTTTTAAATCTATAGAATGAAAACAAAAGCAGAGGTAATGATAAAAATGAGTTTTAAGAAGTAAATAGCTTATATGCATTTACCAATAATTTCCAAATTACCTAGGGCTAAATTACCCACCCCACACTGCAAAGAATCTATTCTCAAAACGTGGATGAATATATGTCAACAAATTGCATAACTATCGTTGTAAATCATTCATTTTATCAATCATCATGCACACAGAATTTTTTAAAAAGCAAATAAAAAACCCAAAACCTTTGAAAACTGCTCACACTAGGAAACAAAGGAGGGTCATCTTTTTCTCATTTGCAGTTTCTGTGGTTTAGTGTAGTACTCTTTCCCAGGCAAGTTCTATTTATGAAGACCACTGGGATAGAGATCCACGTGGCTACAATGCTAATTAAATCTAAAAAGAGGCGCTCAGTTTGTGGGCACATATCATTAGACAATTAAGCTATGTTTACCCCCTTGCAAAAAAACAAACAACCCGCCTTTTGTTCAAATAGTAAATGTTTATATCTGTCAGTTAAAAATTGTTTAAATTAACATCTCTTCTAAAATTCGAACACTTTCTTTCATTTATATGTAAACTACTCTAATTATCTTTCATCCCTAGCAAATATGAATGTGGCTTGACAGCCAGGCCTTGAAATAGTGGGAATTTTGTGCGGGCAAGATGGTGACAAAAATAAATCTGCTTTCTTTCCAATTACTCCTTAAGTTCTCCGTGTCTAGTATGCTGATGAAAAAAGCAGCACATGCTTCTTTAAAGTATGAGCTAATTAGAAATGATTTACTAAACTTTTAATTAATTTAAAGTTTTAATTAATTAATTTAAACTTTTAATTATTTCCAGCTGACCATGATGTAGCAAAGCCTCTCTGGATCAGTTCAATGTCTCCCCTCTCCATTTTCAGTCAACGGTCAGTTCAGTTCAGTCACTCAGTCATGTCCAACTCACTGTGACCCCATGGACTGCAGCATGCCAGGCTTCCCTGTCCATCACCAACTTCAGGAGTTTCCTGTGTGTACGTGTATTAGTTGCTCAGTCGTGTCGACCCCAGGGACTGTAGCCCGCCAGGCTTCTCTGTCCAAGGAATTCTCCAGGCAAGAATACTGGAGTGGATTGCCATTCTCTTCACCAGAGGAACTTCCCAACCCAGGGATCGAAAGCTGGTCTCCGGTCTCACAGGCAGATTCTTTACCATTTGAGCTATAGGGAAGTCCTGTAGAAGACTTCAAAAAATGAACTAGAGATTCTTCCTATTCCTGTACACTAAACCTTTTAACAGTTATGACTGTGCTGTAAATTCCATTAGGTTTATTTCTCCACTTCCTGAGATAGAGAGGGGCTTAGCAACTTGATCTAACCAACATATATCAGATAAAGTAACAACACAGACCTCTGACGAAGGCCTCCAGAGGCCTTCAAGACTGCAAAGAAATCCCATCTAGGCATACAAGGATGAGAGCATATGAGACTCTCCCTATGAGGCTGTCTAGATCAACCAAGGGCCTGATACGGACCTTTGTTGGCAAAGTAATGTCTCTGCTTTTAAATATGCTATCTAGATTGGTCATAACTGTCAATACTAAGAGAGTTAATTTTTAGATAGGTTGATAGAGAGTCCAGGGCCCTTGAGGAAGAGGAGGAGGCAACTCTTTTTTTACATTTTTTTCCCCTTAGGCCTCTGAGTTGTTACGGCACCAATCTATTTGCCTAAGACTAACTCTAGAGACATTACTTTGCTGACTAAGGTTTACCTAGTCAAGGCTATGGTTTTTCCTGTGGTCATGTATGGATGTGAGAGTTGGACTGTGAAGAAAGCTGAGTGCCAAAGAATTGATGCTTTTGAACTGTGGTGTTGGAGAAGACTCTTGAGAGTCCCTTGGACTGCAAGAAGATCCAACCAGTCCATTCTGAAGGAGATCAGCCCTGGGATTTCTTTGGAAGGAGTGATGCTAAAGCTGAAACTCCAGTACTTTGGCCACCTCATGCGAAGNGTTGGAGAAGACTCTTGAGACTCCCTTGGACTGCAAGAAGATCCAACCAGTCCATTCTGAAGGAGATCAGTCCTGGATGGTCAATGGAAGGACTGATGTTGAAGCTGAAACTCTAATACTTTGGCCACCTCATGTGAAGAGTTGACTCATTAGAAAAGACCCTGATGCTGGGAAGGATTAGGGGCAGGAGGAGAAAGGGACCACGGAGGATGAGATGGCTGGATGGCATCACTGACTCAATGGCCATGGGTCTGGGTAGACTTCGGGAGTTGTTGATAGACAGGGAGGCCTGGCGTGCTGTGATTCATCGGGTCGCAAAGAGTTGGACACAACTGAGTAACTGAACTGAACTGAACTGAATTTACCAAATACGCGGAGGAATCATCCTTTTCTTTAGATTATTATTTAAGAAGCTCTTGCAGGTCACTCAGGTTCAATCCCTGGGTCGAAAGACCACCTGGAGAAGGAAATGGCAACCCACTCCAGAATTTTTGCCTGGAGAATCCCATGGATATGGGAGCCTAACAGTCTACAATCAAGGGAGCCTGATTACAGTCCATGTAGTCACAAAGAGTCTGACATCACAGTGAGTAACACTTAGCAAGTTTTACCAACATTATTATCTAAGAAACTCTAGTAAATGGTAAATCTTCAATACTTGGGAAAAGAAGGGGAGAAGGAAAGAAGAAAATCAGTTATATAGCAGGCAGTCTAATTAAACTGTCATTAGCAAAGAGGAAGCTATAGGAATTCAGAAAATTAGTCTTATTTCTTACATGGGATGAAACTGAGAGAAAGCAGGGAGTAACAGTTCATATGCTTCATTCACTGGAAGATTCACAAGCTGTAAGAGTGCTGCACCTTTTGTGAAAAGAACAGACAAGTAAATCTTGGCAACAATAGAAATTGCTCAACAACAGAAAAATATCATCTCAGCAAGATATTTCACTGGAGCATCCCATTTCAACCAGAGTGGTCAGACCCAAGGAAAGTGAATTTCTAATTTCCCTTTCATTGATCTCATGTGAAGAACTGAAAGGCCCCCAAAGGTATCACTACTATCTTATTTGATTTCCAAATAAAATCTGGATGCTCGCAAGCCAAAAATGAAAATTCTGACAGTTCATTTCACAGTTCTCTAAGAATAAATATCAGAAGAATGGAAAAGGAATATGAACAGCAAACAAGTATAAAAGAACAAGGACAGAGGGAGAAAAGTGAGGATAGGGGAAAGAAATAACACAAGGGGAAGTTGTGTTGATGCAAGACAGAATTACCCTAGGATTTTTTCTTGTTTCACATTAATCTTTCCACCCCATTCCCAAGGAACTGACAATACTGATTAGAAATATTTTTTAGCCTTTTTATTTCCCCACAATCATCATTGTCACTTCAGTTCAGTCACTCGGTCATGTCCAACTCTTTGTGACCCCATGGGCTGCAGCATGCCAGGCTTCCCTGTCAATCACCAGCTCCCAGAGCTTACTCAAACTCATGTCCATTGAGTTGGTGATGCCATCCAACCGTCTCATCCTCTGTTGTCCCTTTCTCCTACTGCCTTCAATCTTTCCCAGTGTCAGGGTCCTTTCCAATGAGTCAGTTCTTCGCATCAAAGTATTGGAGCTTCAGCATCAGTGCTTCCAATGAATAGTCAACATTGATTTCCTTTAGAATTGACTGGTTGGATTTCCTTGGAGTCCAAGGGACTCTCAAGAGTCTTCTCCAGCATCACAATTCTAAAGCATCAATTCTTCAGCACTTAGCTTTCTTTATGGTCCAACTCTCACATCCATACATAACTACTGGAAAAACCATAGTTTTGACTAGACAAACTTTTGTTGGCAAAGTAATGTCTCTGCTTTTTAATATGCTGTCTAGGTTGGTCATAGCTTTTCTTCCAAGGAGCACGTGTCTTTTAATTTCATGGCTGNCAAAACATTCTGACATAAATCCTACCTATGGTCAGTCTGTCAAGGCAATAGAAGTAAAAAGGTAAAAATTAATAAATGGGACCTAATCAAACTTACAAGTTTTTACACAGTAAAACAAAATGTAAACAAAACAAAAAGACAACCTATATAATGGGAGAAAATACCTGCAAATGATGCAACTAACAGGCTTAATTTCCAAAATATACACATAGCTCGTACAATTCAATAACAAAACAACAAATAAACCAATTAAAAAATGAACAGAAGAGCTAGACATTTCCCAAAGAAGACATACAGATGGGCAACAGGCACACGAACAGAAGCTCCACATCATTCATTGTTGGGCTTCCCTAGTGGTGCAGATGGTAAAGAATCCGCCTGCAATGCAGGAGACTCAGGTTTGATCCCTTGGTCGGGAAGACTTCCTGGAGGAGGGAATGGCTACCCACTCCAGTATTCTCGCCTGGAAAACTCCATGGACAGAGGAACAATGCAAAACAAAAATACACTGAGATCTCACTTCACATTGGTGAGAATGACTATCATTAAAAAGTAATAACAAATAACAAATGCTACAAATAACAAATGCTAGAGAGTATGGAGAAAACAGGACCCTCCTACACTGTTGAAGGGAACTTAAGTTGGTACAGCTACTATGGAAAATAGTATGGAGGTTCCTCAGAAAAAAACTAAAAACAGAGTTACCATATGATCTAGCAATCTCACCCCTGGGCATATATCTGAAAAAAACTGTAATTCAGAAAGATAAAGGTACCCCAATGTTCACAGCAACCTCTTTACAAGAGTCAAGACTTAGAGACAACCTAAATCTCCCCTGACAGATGAATGGATAAAGAAGTTATGGTACGTATATACAATGGAATACTACTCAGCCATAAAAAGGAATGAAACAATGCCATTTGCAGCAACATGGATAGATCTAGAGATTATCACAGAAGTGAAGTAAGTCAGAAAGAGAAAGACAAATACCATGTGATATCTCTTATAAGTAGAATCTACAATATGAACTTATCTATGAAACAGAAACAGATTCAGGCATGCAGAACAGACATGTGATTGCCATGAGGTGGGGGAACGGACTGGGAATTTCAGGTTATCAGATGTAAACTAGAGAATGGATAAATAACAAGGTCATACTGTATAGCACAGGGAACTATATTCAATATCCTATGATAATCTGTAATTGAAAAGAATATAAAAAGTGTGTGTGTGTGCATGCTAGGTTTCTTCAGTCATGTCTGATGCTTTGTGACCCTATGGAGTAGCCCACCAGGCTCCCCCAATCCATAGGATTCTCNTAGACAGACCTTTGTTGGCAAAGTGATGTCTCTGCTTTTTAATATGCTCTCTAGTTTGGTCATAGCTTTTCTTCCAAGGAGCAAGCGTCTTTTAATTTCATGGCTGCAGTCACCATCTGTACTGATTTTGGAGCCCAAGAAAATAAAGTCTGTCACTGTTTCCATTGTTTCCCCATCTATTTGCCATGAAGTGATATGACCAGATGCCATGATCTTAGTTTTCTGAATATTGAGCTTTAAGCCAACTTTTTCAGTCTCCTCTTTCACTTTCATCAAGAGGCTCTTTAGTTTTTCACTTTCTGCCTTAAGGGTGGTGTCATCTGCATATCTGAGATTATTGATATTTCTCCCAGAAATCTTGATTCAGGCTGGCATTTTGCATGATGTACTCTGCATGTAAGTTAAATAAGTAGGGTTACAATATACAGTCTTGATGTACTCCTTCCCGATTTAGAACCAGTCTGTTGTTCCATGTCCAGTTCTAATTGTTGTTTGATTATTTTGTGAAAATTTTAAGAGTCCTGATCCTTTAAATTTTGAAATCACTCTGGGAAATGGAAGAGGCAATTTTCCAAGGATTGGAAAGGGAAGAGGCAGTCTGACTAGAGACCAAAAAGAAACATTGAGAATTAGAGCAGATTGTGAATAATCTTGGACTGTATCAGTTGATTTTATAAAAAACAAAAAAGTATGTCTAGCTGCTTTAAATTAGTTCAAGTGTCCACATTTTGATGACTTTCATTCTAAAATACTAAAATATACTTGCACATATGTTTACATAATGAATGTTGTTAATAATAGGGAGTTTAAGTTCAAGGACGAGGTGGTAGAATTAAGAGATGAGTAAACTTTCAATTTCTAACATTGAGGAAGACAGTGAATTCCAAAATAATGTGAAATATAAATTCTCAATAAAATTCTTAAACCTCTCATTGAGCAGATGGCTTGTACTGGGAAAAGGGATTCACGAAAACCATCATGAATTATTCTAAGAGCAAGTCATATTAACCAAGTTAACTTTATTACCTTTTAAAAATACTGAAAAAAAAAAGTGTATTTTGAGGAATCTGAAAAAGTTATCTTAGGAATACTTTGTGGACATAGGGATACAAATTGTGAAGTTGGTTCCTGGTTTGGATTTAAGAGTTCAAGTAACTCTCTCTTGGGCTCTGTGTATTTACTATTTTGTCAACTTAATTGACAATAAACATGCCCTGTTTAGCATATCTGGATATAGCAGAATTAAGAGGGTGGTTTACATGTTAAATGGCAAAATCAGAAATTAAAAAAAAAAACACAGTAGTTAGAAACAATGAGTAAAAATGATGTCTAACCAAAATAACATAAAATTCCGCATTGAACTAATAAGAAATCAATCCTAGAGCAAAAGCCTAAATTAATTTAGAGCTTGAAATCTATCTAGTCATTGCTTTTAGCATAAGTTCATACTGACAGGCAGGCTGAGAATATCACTTTTTTCTCTCTTTATTTTGCTTACACGTCTCATAAGTCTGTCCGCATTAGGCGACTGCTCTTTAGAAGGGAACAGTGGCTGTGACAGGACACAGTGCTGCTGGCGTGGTGGGAGTCAGCCAGTCTGGTTTAGGCCGTGGCTGGAGGAGGAAGGAGTGAAGAGCTTACAAAACAGGACATTTAGCCAAGTCCTGAGGCTCAATGTTTGAAGCAAGATTGGACAAAATTGGGCCCAAAGGTCAAATCCAGCACACCAGCCTTTTGTAAAACAAATAAGCTAAGAACGGGTTTCACATAATAAAAAGGTTGAAAAAAATCAAAAGAAGAAGAGTATATCAGGACATTTGAAAATTATATAAAATTCAAGTATCCATAAATAAAGATTTATTGGAACACTATCATCAAGTTTTGCCATTAAATATTCTCAGTTCAGTTCAGTTCAATCGTTCAGCTGTGTTTGTGTCTGACTCTTTGCGACCCCGTGAATCGCAGCACACCAGGCCTCCCTGTCCATCATCATCTCCCGGAGCTCACTCAAACTCATGTCCATTGAGTCAGTCATGCCATCCAGCCATCTCATCCTCAGTTGTCTCCTTCTCCTCCTGCCCCCAGTCCCTCCCACCATCAATCAAGGTCTTTTCCAATGAGTCAACTCTTCACATGAGGTGGCGAAAGTACTGGAGTTTCAGCTTTAGCATCATTCCTTCCAAAGAAATCCCAGGGCTGATCTCCTTCAGAATGGACTGGTTGGATCTCCTTGCAGTCCAAGGGACACTCAAGAGTCTTCTCCAACACCGTAGTTCAAAAGCATCAATACTTCGGTGCTCAGGTTTCTTCACAGTCCAACTCTCACATCCATACATGACCACTGGAAAAAACACATCCTTGACTAGATGGACCTTTGTCAGCAAAGTAATGTCTCTGCTTTAGAATATGCTATCTAGGTTGGTCATAACTTTCCTTCCAAGGAGTAAGCGTCTTTTAATTTCATGGCTGCAATCACCATCTGCAGTGATTTTGGAGCCCAGAAAAATAAAGTCTGACACTGTTTTCAATATTTCCCCATCTATTTCCTGTGAAGTGATGGGACCAGATGTCATGATCTTCATTTTCTGAATGTTGAGCTTTAAGCCAACTTTTTCACTCTCCTCTTTCACTTTCATCAAGAGGCTTTTTAGTTCCTCTTCACTTTCTGCCATAAGGGTGGTGTCATCTGCATATCTGAGGTTATTGATATTTCTCCCNTTCGTTTTCTGAATGTTGAGCTTTAAGCCAACTTTTTCACTCTCCTCTTTCACTTTCATCAAGAGGCTTTTGAATTCCTCTTTACTTTCTGCCATAAGGGTGGTGTCACCTGCATATCTGAGGTTATTGATATTTCTTCTGGCAATCTTGATTCCAGCTTGTGTTTCTTCCAGTCCAGCGTTTCTCATGATATACTCTGCATAGAAGTTAAATAAGCAGGGTGACAATATACAGCCTTGACGTACTCCTTTTCCTATTTGGAACCAGTCTGTTGTTCCATGTCCAGTTCTAACTGTTGCCTCCTGACCTGCATACAGATTTCTCAAGAGGCAGGTCAGGTGGTCTGGTATTCCCATCTCTTTCAGAATTTTCCACAGTTCATTGTGATCCACACAGTCAAGGGCTTTGGCATAGTCAAACACTTACACAGAGACTCCCCTTATCAAGATTTTCATCTTCAGACCTTTTATAGACTCAAATAAAATTTCAACATGAAATGATCAACTTTCTTCTCCTCAATAACTGGCAATACGTAGGGGATCTTCCAGATAGATGTTGATGGGGATCAGGATGTAACACCCCAAATTATGCCATTTTGACCCATAGATTGCTTTAAGTGAAGTGAAGTCACTCAGTTGTGTCCGACTTTTTGTGACCCCGTGGACTGTAGCCCACCAGGCTCCTCCGTCCATGGAATTCACCAGGCAAGAAAAGCTGAAGGCAATTGAGAATCAGGAAGAGTAAGGAATGCAGGAATGCAGGAATCAGATGCAGGAAGAGTTCTCTGCCCTCCATTTCTCTGCTTAAAGTGAAAGTGAAGTCTCTCACTCATGTCTGACTCTTTGTGACCCCATGGACTGTAGTCTATCAGACTCCTCCGTCCGTTGGATTTTCCAGGCAAGAGTGCTGGAGTGGATTGCCATTTCCTTCTCCAGGGGACCTTCCCGACCCAGGAATCGAACCTGGGTCTCTCACATTGCAGCCAGACGCTTTACCGTCTGAGCCACCAGGGGAGCCTTAAGAACAAAGCGTAAATTTCCCTTTGAGAAGGTGACCCCATTGTGACAAGAAGAAAAGAGTGACTCTTTATCACCTGAGATGGGGCATCAACATCAAGATGAGTTTATATGAACAAATCTTACTAAAATAACCCTTATCTCCCCTTAGTTCCCCTAAATGTTTCCTAATCACAATTGGTAATCCCTTGAAGCCTAACCCCCTTTCCTGTGGTAAAGTGATATAAAAAGCCCTTGAGTCTGATGACCTCTTTCAATGTCATTCCTATGAACTACTGTGCATATGACTATTCAGAAAAATTCTGTGCCTTTCTCCTCCGAACATGGCTTTCGTTAGTTTAATCCACAGACCTCGAAGACTGAACGTGAGAGGGTGGAGGGAAAGTTTTTCCTCCTAACCAGTATCCTGAAGTTGGGTTTCAAGACTGTATGCCTGAGGTTGATAGAGGAGGAGGA
This sequence comes from Neotragus pygmaeus, assembly GCA_006410875.1. Taxonomy (NCBI): domain Eukaryota; kingdom Metazoa; phylum Chordata; class Mammalia; order Artiodactyla; family Bovidae; genus Neotragus; species Neotragus pygmaeus. The sequence goes on along the minus strand of SJYV01030274.1, from coordinate 88,106 downwards.
CGAGAGTAGGTTTGACACTGTAAATCCTACAAGTAGTAAATTTACCGCTAAGGGAAATTTTTTCTGGGGACCAAGTATGTTGATTCATACCAAAGGCAATCTGTATCTGCACACTATCAAGGTCCATGGTAGGAAAGCAGCCACCTTACAATCACAAAGTACCGATTCACAGGCACAAGCTAAGAATGATGAAGCAGGAGGTAGAAGGAGACTAGCTCTTTAATACAAACTTCCAAGAGTGACTGTGCCCATTCTGAACCACCCACCTCTGGAGTTCTGGTTATGTGAGAAAAGTCTGTTTGTTTGAACTATAGCTAAGCTTTCTGTTGCTTGAGACCATCACAATTCTAAGTGACACAAACTGGTTCAGCAGAATTTAATATTGATGAAAGCAGCTTATTTGGGGGAGAAAAACTTGACATGTCTTATTTGAAGACTTTGAAGGACTAGCTCACACATCTGTGCCGAAAAGTACCAGATGAGCATTTCTTTCTGTATATATGGATTTATACGAAGAGAAGAATACAAAAAAGGACTTACAGACACTTTGGCTGGTCACATTTTTTTTTTTCCCACTGTCAAGGGTCTAGCATTAGTGAATTATTTCTCTTTCTGTAAATTAAAGTGCCCTGAGTAATATTCCTATAGTAGCCCGCCTTGCCCTTGCTTGTCCACAGAAGCCATCTGGTTGTGAGAGAAGGATGGAGTCCTAAGTAGCACTCTTGGAATCGGGCATAGCCATGGACGTAACCTGGAAGTCTGTCCTCTTTGAGGATTTTCTTTGGTTGAATTTGTCACAGGGGACTATTTAAAACCTGCTGGCATAGTAAATGTAGCTATGAATAGATTTCTGAATTAACACACTCTTATTTTAACAATTCCTAAGAAAATGCAGTCTTAACCAAACAAAGTGCTAAGAGAATGAGGAGGTAGATATTTGGGGAACTGGGAGCTTTCAGCCTTCTTCCAAAGGGGTTCTACCTCCACAGATAAGCCCTTCTAGAACATAAATGATGGATGGAGTGTAAGTTGATGAAAGTGCTGAAAGAAAGTGAAAGTGAAGTCGCTCGGTCTCGACCCTGTGGACTGTGGCCCACCAGGCTCCTCTGTCCATGGAATTCTCCAGGCAAGAATACTGGAGTGGGTTGCCATTTCCTTCTCCAGGGGATCTTTCCGACCCAGGGTTTGAACCCAGGTCTCCCATATTGGCGGCAGATGCTTTACCCTCTTAGCCACAGTGGGCCTGGAAGTGCTGAGAAGAGAGAAGGAAGGCAAGGCTTCCTTCCGGTACTTTGAATACGGTTCTTTGGGTTTTTCTTGGTAGGTCTGTGTGCACAGTAGTCATCCCATGGGGCTCCTTCCACCAGGTAGAGAGTCCATCATCAGGTTGGTGATGTGCCGAGTTCCCTCACTGCCTTATTCTCAAATGCACCAGTGAGCATCTCTTCCCTAAGACACTGTTTGCGTTCAGAAGGGCCAAGGTTTCCTTGTTTACAATTATACCAGCAAAACATCCCGCTAGAACTAGATCCACACGGAGGCTTGCCAGCATTCCACATCCTCCCCCTAACACCCAGCTCATAAAGAATACGCACTCTTTTATATTGGGTAGAGTGGTGCTCAGCAGCTGTTTAACAGCCACACAGCAACCCAAAAGGGGACAGAAAAGCAAAGGCCAAGGCTGGTTCTGATTGAATTCGCAGGGGAAATTTCAAGTGGCAAGGTGCAATTACCCCAGTTAGGATACTGAGGTTAAGTATCATCTAAGCTCTCTTATCAAAAAGGTATCTGGGATCTTTTTCAGCTGTAAACAGACTTGGATCTTAGTTTTATAACCCGGTAGTGAAAAGGGAGGCAGTTCTCCAGGAGCAAGGCAGTCTCTTGCTTGGAAACACTGCTTCTCATCTGGCACCACCTGCACGCCCCCGTGGCCGCCCCCCAGCTGGGCGCTGCTGCCGCCAAATCCAGCAAGCCTGTGCGAGTGGCCAGGAGCACAGCAGAAGGCACTGGCTTCCTGGACCCTCACTGAGGCCATCTGGACTCTAACACACCTGTCTGGGAGGGTTTCCATGGCTTGGTTTACAAATGGAAGTGTAGCCCAAAACGTTACATTCCAGAGCTGATCATTTGCCTTAACTTTTTGTGGGAGTTAATTATGAAACAAGGTCATTTCTGTGCCCATTTTTCTCCACCTGTTATAAACTTTAGATGGCGAAAACTGAGTTTCTGAGGTTTTTTTTTTTTTGGTGGAATGCACAGATGTAGAAGTGCTTTCAATTCCCTACTAAAGGTGACACTAGGCCAGATTTGATATTACACTGAGTCCCACATAAAATTTAAAAATGAGTTTTTTCAAGCATAAAATTACTAATTGATCTGTCTTGTAAAAAGATAAAGGAAATGAATGCCTATTTGAGCTTCATTTCTGTCAGGCTCCCAATTCCTTATTTTATGTAGCGCAAAATGAATTTTAATAAAGCAGCCTCCAAATTCCAAAATATGCCATTACCTTCGGAAGTAATTGGCATATTTGACTGCCTTTGCCTTTCTTACAGTCTGTCTCACTTTCTAATCCTGAAGTCAGTACCCTGTTCAACATGTCTTCCACATACCATCTGAAAGAAGTAAATTAAAACAAAAGCAAGGACCATACCAGAGAGAGTTCATTCATTAACCTTTCAGCGGATATTTATCGAATTCCTGCTCTGTGTCAGGCACTGTCCTGGGTGGTGCAAAGATAGCAGAGCACAAAATAGTGAAAAATCCCAGCTCTTGTGAGATTTTGTGTTCATTGAGAGAAACGATATAAAAAACACAAAAATATATCCCATTCAGGTGCTGATCAAAGCTATGAAGAAATGTTACGAATATTAACAGTATTAATACCAACTTAAAGAGTATTTTGTATTTTTTACACGGAAGCCAAGAAAAACCTCTCTAGGAAGATGGTATTTGACCAGAGACCTGAATCAGTGAGAATATGAACTATTTGGAGAATCAGAATCAGTAGATGGAATAATCTCCTTTCTGCCTTGGCAGGGCTTCCCAGATGGCACTAATGGTAAAGAATCTGCCTGTTGATGCAGGAGATAGAAGAGAAGTGGGTTCAATCCTTGGGTTGGGAAGATCCTCTAGAGGGGGAAATTGGCAACCCTCTCCAGTATTCTTGCCTGGAGAATCCCCATGGACAGAGGAGCCTGGCGGGCTACAGTCCACGGGGTTGCAAAGAGTTGAACACAACTGAAGCAGTTTAGCAGGCACACATACTCGACTTACTGACTGAACAACAATCACAAATGCACAGCAGAAGGAAACAATTTTCTTAAACACTTCTGGCTCCTTTCTCTGATCTGGGATGCATAGGGGGCATGAGAGTGGGGAAGGCAACTTTGACCAGAATATGTGTATTTCCTCATCCCATAAATTTGTATGATAACCCTCTGGTCTGATGCTCTGATTTTCATTTTACAGCTGGAGACGCAAAAGCTCTTGGATATCCGATAACTTGTTGGTTCACTTTTCCAGTTATTTATTGTGGCATCACAAACTTCTAAATTTTGTGGCTTAAATAACAATTATTTATTTTTCTCATAAATATGAGATTGGAGCAAGACTCAAAAGGGAAGGCCTGTGTCTGCTCCATGTGGCATCAGTTGGGGAGCACAGTTTAGGGCTGGGGGATATATACTCAAGACATCTTACTCCCATGCCTGGCAAGCTGGTTCCATTGATCCAGGGATAGGTCAGCTGAGTCTCAGGGCCACGGCCTGCATTTCTCTTCTGGGCTTCCTTACAGCGTGGTTAGTAGGACTAAGTTACTAGTCCTAGTTACTAGGACTAGTAAGTATTCCAGGAGTTAGAGACTGAGGAACACAGCATTATGGCAATAAGTATTCGAAGTCTCATAGACTCAAGCCAGTGTTTCACTAGTGTTGGATCTTCGGCAAACTGACATAACCCTAACCCCCAGCAAGGATGTTTTCCCAAATACCAGATCCCTCTGAATCCATCCATTAGTCAGCAAGCTATCCAGAGTGCCTCTCACATCATAGTTAAAACTCCCTTCTCTAGACTTCGATTGCTTGAACTTGGATCCTAGCTTTCCAATTTGCATGCTGACAAAATTTATAAGATTTATTTAATCTCCCTGTGCCTCAGTGTTATTAAATGTAAAACATCAGGATTTAAGGAATGTCCAGAGATTGTCTCATGAACCTAATAATACCATTAATCCCTACCTCTATAATACTACCACTTCAGCCCCATTGCTTAAATAATCAACTCCAAAAAAGAAGGTAAAATTAGAATCAAAGGCCCACCTTCTCCAGAAAAGGCTTCCATGACTTCTATGTCCACAAGAGGTCCAAGCTCACATGATACTCTTTACAAGGACTCCTATGATACTATAGTTCTATACAACCCTAAATCTAAGGGGGCAGCAGAGGATTGACGGTTAGATATCACCAACTCAATGGACACGAATCTGAACAAACTCTGGGAGATAGCGGGGACAGGGGAGCTTGGTGTGCTGTAGTCCATAGGATCACACAGAGTCAGATACAACTTAGCGACTGAAGAACAAAAACAACAAAATCTTACTCAAGCTGTCATTTTCCCCCAAAGCACCAATCTGTTCCACATTTCTCTTTGGAATCATAGTTGATCATCAGGGAGTGAAAAAAAGCTACTTTATAAAGGATTCTCTCACCGTCTTTCTTTAAAGGAAAATGAATGTTTTCCTAAAGTTCTCTCCTGTGATAGCTATTTCTTTATGGCATTTTTTTTTTTTTTGGTAGAATAATTGTCCTCCTAGTTCCCCGTTACAGTTTCTAAATCATTTCTCCTCTGACCATCCACAAACCCAATGACTTTTGAAGCAAGTGCCATCAAACTGTGGGGACTTCCCCAGTGGTGCTAGTGGTAAAGGACCCACCTGCCAGTGCGGGAGATATGGGTTCAATGCCTGGGTCAGGAAGGTCCACTGGAGGAGGGCATGGCAACCCACTGCAGCATTCTTACCTGGAGAACTCCATGGACAGAGGAGCCTCACAGACTATAGTCCATAGGGTCGAAAAGCATCAGACGTGACCGAGTGACTTAGCTCACATGCATGACATCAAACTACTATCTATCATCCATTCATGACACAATCGTCCATCAGTACCCCTGCTCTTTCCTTACCTTTCATCTGAGACCTTAGTGCCTGGCTCATTCTCCAGGTCTTTCTCAATTATCATTCCTGTCACCATGCTATGTAGCTTCAGCACATACACAGATAATCCATCCACTCTCCTGGCTTTTAACAATAATTTGTTCTTTGCTATTCCAACTTTCTTGCCTTTATCCCATCTCAACCATACACTCTGATGGCCATATTCTGGGTCCAGCCTACCTCCTTCAGCATGTGATTTTAATACTTATTCAATCCATCAAGTGTGTTTTTTCCATTTTATTATTTTTTAAGATTTTTTTTGTGTGGATCATGTTTTAAGTCTTTATTGAATCTGTTATAATATTGCTTCTGTTTTATGTTTTGGTTTTTTGCCCACAAGGCATCGGGGATCTTATCTCCTTGACCAGGGATTGAACCCTAATCCCCTACTTTATAAGGCAAAGTCTTAACCACTGGACTTCTAAGGAATTTCCAAGAGTTTTAATTCAGGTTGTCTCATCATCCTCTTCATTTTACTTCTTCCTTCCTTTCCCTGCTAGGTAGGATTCTTTAGTCCATTACTAGTGATCATTCCTTTGCATAGTCTATCAACAACTTGACCTTTGCACCCTACATATTTGTTCCCTATTGATGCCATGACAGATTACTACACAGTGGTTTGCAGCAACACTCGTGTACTATCTAATAAATTTATTGAAATTCCTTTAATTTCTCTGACCTCCTTTTCTACATTTCTGCTTTCTGCTTAATCTCCTGTGATTACCATGGGCCACCTAGATAATCACTTTTATCTTAAACGCTACTTAACCTTAATTACATCTGCAGTGTTTCTTTACCATCAGTTCAGTTTAGTCACTTGGTCCTGTCCGACTCTTTGTGACCCCATGGCCTGCACCACACCAGGCCTCCCTGTCCATCACCAACTCCCAGAGCTTGCTCAAGCTCATGTCCAAGTCGGTGATGCCGTCCAGCATCTCTGTTGTCCTCTGTGGTCCCCTTCTCCTACTGCCTTCAATCTTCCCCAGAATCAGGATCTTTTCCAATGGGTCAGTTCTTCACATTTGATGGCCAAAGTATTGGAGTTTTAGCTTCAGCCTCAGTCTTTCCAATGAATATTCAGGACTGATTTCCTTTAGGATGGACTGGTCGGATCTCCTTGTGGTCCAAGGGACTCTCAAGAGTCTCCTCCAACACCACAGTTCAAAAGAATTCTTTGGCACTCAACTTTGTTTATGGCCCAACTCTCACATCTATACATGGCTACTGGAAAAACTATAGCTTTGACTATATGGACCTTTGTTGGTAAAGTAATGTCTCTACTTTTTAATTTATTGTCTAGGTTGATCATAGCTTTTTTTCCAAAGAGCAGGTGTCTTTTAATTTCATGGCTCCAGTCACCATCTGCAGTGATTTTGGAGCCCCCCAAAAAATGAAGTCTGACACTGTTTCCCCTGTTTCCCCATCTATTTGCCATGAAGTAATGGAACTGGATACCATGATCTTCGTTTTCTGAATGTTGGCTTTTAAGTCAGCTTTTTCACTCTCCTCTTTCACTTTCATCAAGAGGCTCTTTAGTTCCTCTTCACTTTCTGCCATAAGTGGTGGTGTCATCTGCCTATCTGAGGTTATTGATATTTCTCATGGCAAACTTGATTCCAGCTTGTGCTTCTTCCAGCCCAACATTCCCCATGATGTACTCTGCATATAAGTTAAATAAGTAGGGTGACAATATATAGCCTTGACATATTCTTTTCCCAATTTGGAACCAATCTGTTGTTCCATGTCCAGTTCTAACTGTTGCTTCCTGACCTGCATACAGATTTCTCTTGAAAACACTCAATCCCATCCTCTTTTGCCTATTTATAACTTTCCTGTTGCATTTTCCCCCCCTCTCTCACATCCCTTTCTCTCTGTCTTGAATTGCTAAGATCACCGTAAAAAATTTCAGACATATATTCCATACTAAAAAGGAAAAACATTTCCCAGGACTTCATTGTGGTAAGGGTATATGACTCCAGGTGCCATATAATTGTTAGAGCCATCTTTCCATAAACAATGCTAGAATTTGCCTGGTAATGCATAAAAACTTAAGGATCTATCCNATTTGGAACCAATCTGTTGTTCCATGTCCAGTTCTAACTGTTGCTTCCTGACCTGCATACAGATTTCTCTTGAAAACACTCAATCCCATCCTCTTTTGCCTATTTATAACTTTCCTGTTGCATTTTCCCCCCCTCTCTCACATCCCTTTCTCTCTGTCTTGAATTGCTAAGATCACCGTAAAAAATTTCAGACATATATTCCATACTAAAAAGGAAAAACATTTCCCAGGACTTCATTGTGGTAAGGGTATATGACTCCAGGTGCCATATAATTGTTAGAGCCATCTTTCCATAAACAATGCTAGAATTTGCCTGGTAATGCATAAAAACTTAAGGATCTATCCCCACATTCAATGTTCAATAATTTGAAAATATTAATGATGAAAGGCTGAAATTTAAAATTTTTTCAGTGGCCTCCTTTGTTCTCCCTCTACAATCTCACCAACTGCCTCTGTTCTTAAATCCCATGGAATCCTGCATCAACTCCCCATTTCTCTGCTCATCTTCATAGTGGAAACTTCCTAGAAAGTTGTCTATACTTGCTAGCTTTCCTTCCGTAATAGCTATTTTCTCTTTAACTGACCCCAGCCATGGTTTGTCCCTGCCATTTACTGATATTCCATTTCTCAAGGTGAATCTTTTATACACCAAATACAATGAACAATTCCCAATTCTCAGCAGCGTCTGACACAGTTGATGAATGCCCTCTTTCTAAGACAGCTTCTTTATTTATCTTCTGGATCCCTCTACCCTCCTGGGTTTTCTTATGGCTGGGTCTGTCCTTGTTCAGTTTCCTTTGCTTGATTTCCCTTTTTCCTGACCTCTAAAGAGTGGACTTCCTCAGGACTTGGTCCTCAGTCATCTTCTGCTCTCTATCAGTGTTCTCTCGGTAGTTGAGCTATTTAATCCCAATGTTCTAAACATCTTCTATATACAGATGACTCCCAGTTTTAGATTTCTAGTTCTGACCTATCCCCTGCCCCCTCCAGCATTACACTGCTTTATAGATGCCTTACTTTACACCTCCACTTGGATGTGTGATAAGGTTCTCAAAGTTAGCACATCTAAAACAAAACTCCTACTTCTCTCTATTTCCCTCTCTTTCCCTCACCACAGTTCAATTCACTGCCTATCCCACTGTGGCCAGTGTTACAACCATTCACCCAGTTGCTCACATCAAAATTGAATTGATCCCACTTCTCCAGAAAGCAGACCCAATAGGATGTATATACTTACAGAAACAGAGATGTATTTTTTTATTCTGTTCATGAAGTGGTAAGGGCCGGTAAGACCGGAATCTGCAGTTAGAACTGGACATAGAACAACAGACTGGTTCCAAATAGGAAAAGAAGTCTGTCAAGGCTGTATATGGTCACCCTGCATATTTAACTTATATGCAGAATATATCATGAGAAATGCTGGACTGGAAGAAGCTGGAATCAAGATTGCCAGGAGAACTATCAATAACCTCAGATATGCAGATGACACCACCCTTATGGNTGGACATGAGTCTGAGTGAACTCCGGGAGTTGGTGATGGACAGGGAGGCCTGGCATGCTGATTCATGGGTTAGCAAAGAGTTGGACCCGACTGAACGACTGAACTGAACTGAACTGAACTGAGTCTGTATCTTGGGCTTTCAACGGATTGGATGAGCCTCCCTCCCCCTCCCCCCACACACACTATGCATGGTAATCTGTCTTATTCAAAGTCTACTGACTTAAACGTCAATCACATTTTTAAACTATCTTCACAGCAGTATCTAATGAAGTGAACAAGATAATTTTCATAGTTCACCCCTTGTCAAGTTGGAACTCATATACATCTACATACACCATATTTAATCTCCAAATAAAGGGCATAGCAAGGTCATACTTCTGCCTAACAGAATACAAAAATCCCATGTATAACCATAAAAGCATTACTATTGTCCCTAGAATAGGACGCAAAGTCCTCAGCTGATGTTTACTTTTCACTTTGACATCCTACGGTTAAATACTGTGATGTAAAGCCAATGTGTTTAGAAGGGTACCTGGCACAGAAAGTGAAAGTGAAGTCATTCAGTCGTGTCCGACTCTGCGACCCATGGACTGTAGTCCACCAAGCCTCTCCATCCATGGGATTCTCCAGGCAAGAATACTGGAGTGAGTTGCCATTTCCTTCTCCAGGGGATCTTNGAGAAGACTCTTGAGAGTCCCTTGGACTGCAAGGAGATCCAACCAGTCCATTCTGAAGGAGATCAACCCTGGGATTTCTTTGGAAGGAATGATGCTAAAGCTGAAACTCCAGTACTTTGGCCACCTCATGTGAAGAGTTGACTCATTGGAAAAGACTCTGATGCTGGGAGAGATTGGTGGCAAAAGGAGTAGGGGACAACAGAGGATGAGATGGCTGGATGTCATCACTGACTCGATGGACGTGAGTCTGAGTGAACTCCGGGAGCTGGTGATGGACAGGGAGGCCTGGCGTGCTGCGATTCATGGGGTCGCAAAGAGTCGGACACGACTGAGCAACTGAAATGAATTCTATTCACTGAAAAAGTGTACAAAAAAATGAGCAACCTAACAGGAGTGAACACCTCCTAGAGCACAGACTGTGGTCTTGAAACATCATTTCCCACTGAAAGAAAATTAAAATTTTTGGATAATAAGTTGATCAAAGGTTTTTGGTCAAAAAAATGTACATGATGTTGGAACATATTTTGGCAAAAGCAAAGATGCTATAGACAACTATGGTCATATCAAAAGGATTCAGGAACTAATCTAAAGGGAACCCCACTGGGGAAGGACTGAGTAAGAAGAGCAATATCTGCATGAATTGAAATGTAAGATCTTTGGTGGATGTTAGAAAACTAAGCTATTATTCTGAAAACCGGTAAATGTGGGAAAAAACGAGAGAGAAGCATGTATTCCCCTTTTCTACATCTCAGGATAACCAACACTAATTAGCTAAAGTTCTTTTTATGAATTGTGATAACGAATGAAAAAGGAATGATTAACTTATTATCTTTACACTTTGTAAGCTCAATGAAATAGTAAATCCAGGCAGTAACTATTAATGGTCTTAAAGTCATTACATCCCTTCATGAATCACAGCCTTGTCATGGCAAAGAGGCTTATGTCATGCAAGGCCACACAGTATGGACGGGTCATAGTGGAAAGTTCTGACAAAATGTGGTCCACTGGAGGAGGGAATGGCAAACCATTCCAGTATTCTTGCCATGAGAACCCCATGAACAATATAAGGCAAAAAGGTATGACATTGGATGATGAGTCCGCCAGGTCAGACTGTGTCCAATATACTACTGGAGAAGGAAATGGCAATCCACTCCAGTACTCTTGCCTAGAAAATTCCATGGATGGAGGAGCATGGTGGGCTACAGTCCATGGGGTCATGAAGAGTCAGACATGACTGAGTGACTTCACAGTACTACTGGAAAGAGTGGAAGACAATTACAAATAGTTCCAAAAAGAATGAAGTGGCTGGGCCAAAGCAGAAATAATGCTCAGCTGTGATGGTGGCTGGTGGTGAAAGTAAACTCTGATGCTGTAAAGAACAGTACTGCATAGTGTGGGGAAAGAGCAAAGTAGCCAGGATGGTGTGGTCAGGCTGTCTCGCCCCATGCTCTGTAAACAATGACCCTGCACAATTATGGAACATCTGAGATCACTTACAGCGCTGCACATGTGCATCACGAGGTACTTGCTTGGTCACAGGCTACTCTGTGTGGTACACCAGTAAAAACTTCACTTGGAAAAGCCCTGAGGGGTTGTGTGCAGTTATGTTGTGCTCTGTCTAATGGTATGGCTGTTGCACCAGCCAGGAGAGAATAAATGCATCTGCAGTTCCCATGGACTCCAGCATTTTCTTCCAGCCTCTTAGCTCGTACCTTGCGAACAATGCAGACAGATGAACAGGATGAGCAAGACCACTGGCACTGTAAGCAGGATCAGCAGCACACAGAGGAACCTGGAATATTAGGTCAACAAGAGTCTGAAACGCACTACTTGGGTGCAATCTCAAAAATAACAGAATGGTCTCAGTTCATGTCCAAGGCAAATCATCAACATCATAGTAATCCAAATCTGTGCTCCAACCAAGGATGATGAAGAAGTTAAAACTAAATGGTTCTATGAACACCTATAAGACCTTTTAGAACTAACACCGAAGAAGATGTCCTTTTCATCATAAGGGATTGGAATGCAAAAGTAGGAACTCAATAGATAACCAGAATTATAGGCAAGTTGGGCCTTGGAGTACAAAATGAAGAAGGGCAGAGGCTAACGGATTTTTGTCAAGAGAACACACTGGTCATAACAAACACCTCTTCCAACAACACAGATACAACCCTACACAAGGACACCACGAAATGGCCAATACCGAAATCAGACTGATTATATTCTTTGCAGCCAAAGATGGAGAAGCTCTATACAGTCAGCAAAAACAAGGCCTGGAGCTGACTGTGGCTCAGATCTTAAATTGAAGAAAGTAGGGAAAACCAGTAGGCCATTCAGGTACAACCTAAATTAAATTCCTTATAATTAGACATGGAAGTGATGAATAAAGGGATGAGCCCTGGTGACCAGGGTGCATTAAGAACTATGGACAGATTCATAATACTGTACAGGAGTCATTGACCAAAACATCCCAAATAAAAAGAAATGAAAGAAGGTAAAGTGGTTATCTGGGGAGGCTTTACAAATAGCTGAGGAAAGAAGAGAAGTAAAAAAGCAAGGGAGAAAGGGAAAGATATACCCAACTGAATACAGAGTTCCAGACAACACCAAGGAGAGATAACAAGGACTTCTCACAGGAACAGTGCAAAGAATAGAGGAAAATGATAAAATGGGAAAGACTAGATATCTCTTCAAGAAAACTGGAGATATTAAGGGAATAGTTCATGCAAGGGTGGGTATGATAAAGGATAGGAATGGTAAGGAACTAACAGAAGCAGAAGAGATTAAAAAGAGATGGCAAAAATACACAGAAGAACTATACAAATAAGGTCTTAATGACTCAGATAACCATGAAGGTGTGGTTATTCATCTAGAGCCTGACATCCTGGAGTATGAAGTCAAGTGGGCCTAAGGACGCATTACTACAAACAAGGCTAAGGCTAGTAGAGGTACTGGAATTCCAGCTGAACTATTTCAAATACTAAAAAATGATGCTATTAAGTCTTTTGCTCAATATGTCAGCAAATGTGGAAAACTCACCAGTGGCCACTGGAAAAGGTCAGTTTTCATTCCAACCCCAAAGAAGGGCAATGCCAAAGAATGTACAAACTACCATACAGATGCACTCATTTCAAATGCTAGTTAGCTTATGCTCAAAATCTTCCAAGCTAGGCTTCAGCAATAGATGAACCAAGAATTTTCAGATGTACAAGTTGGGTTTAGAAAAGGCAGAGTAACCAGAAATCAAGTTGCCAACATTCACTGGATCACACAGAAAGCAAAGAAATTCCAGAAAATCATCTACTTCTGCTTCATTGACTATGCTAAAGTCTTTGACTGTGTGGATCACAATAAACTCTGGAAAATTCTTAGAGAGATGGAATATCAGATCACATTACATATCTCCTGAGAAATCTGTATGTGGGTGAAGAAGCAACAGTTAGAACCTTACGTGGAACAAAGGACTGACTTGAAATTAGGAAAAGAGTACTAGAAGGTTGTTTACTGTCACCCTGTTTATTTAACTTATATGAGGAGTACATCATGAGAAATGCTGGGCTGGGTGAATCAAGATTGCTGGGAGAAACATCAATAACCTCAGATATGCAAATGATACCACTGTGATGGCAGAAAGTAAAGAGAAAGTGAAGGGCCTCTTGAGGAAGGTGAAAGCAGAGAGTAGAAAAACCTGGCCTAAAACTCAGTGTTCAAAAAACTAACAACGTGGCATCCAGTCCCATCACTTCATGGCAAATAGATAGGGAAAAAGTAAAAACAGTGATAACTTTTATCTTTATTTCCTTGGGCTCCAAAATCACTGCACATCATGAAATTAAAAGACTTTTGTTTCTTGGAAGGAAAGCTACAACAAACCTAGTCAGTTGTACCCAACTCTTTGCAACCCCACGGACAGTAGCCTGCACCAAGCTCCTCCATCCATGGGATTTTCTAGGCAAGAGTACTGAGTGGGTTGCCATTTCCTTCTCCAGGGAATCTTCCCAACCCAGGGATCGAACCCAGGTCTCCCACGCTGTAGACTGACACTTTACTGTCTGAGCCACCAGGGAAGTAATATCACAACAAATCTAGACAGAATACTAAAAAACAGATACAACACTTTTCCTACAACGATCAGTATAGTCAAAGCTATGGTTTTCTCAGTAGTCATGTATGAATGTAAGTGCTGGACCATAAAGAAGGCTTAGTGCTAAAGAATTGATGACTTCGAATTGTGGTGCTAGAAAAGAATCTTGAGAGTCCCTTGGACTGCAAGGAGATCAAACCAGACACTCCTAAAGGAAATCAACCCTGAATGTTTACTGGAAGGACTGATGCTGAAGCTGAAGCTCCAATACATTGAGCACCCAATGCAAAGAGCTGATTCACTGGAAAAGACCCCTGATGCTGGAAAGATTGAAGGCAGCAAGAGAAGGGAACAGCAGAGGATGAGTTGGCATCACTGACTCAATGGACATAAGTCTGAGCAAACTCCAGAAGATAATGAAGGACAGGGAGGTGTGGCGTGCTGCAGTCTGTGGGGTTGCCAAGTGGTCGGACACGACTGAGAAAATAAACAACAACAGAGTCATTTGGTAAAAGTGAATAAAGGATTTCACAGGGGAAGAAACGGACTAATACCTGAAACCTGACCATTCATAACATCACTAACAGAGTCAAAGGTTATTTCTCGCATGACGTGATACAACAAGAAATAATACCACTTATAAATTATTCTTTCCAAAATCAAATAAAACAAACAAAAGCTTGGAAGCAATTCAGGTGATATTTAAAGACCTGTTTACACAAAATTGAGGTGAAAAGAAATAATGTTTCAAGAAGAAGATAGCAGAGGAGTAGGGGGGCATGGAGTACATCTCTCTCTATGGATACATCAGGAATACACCTTCGACACAGAAGTGCATGCAGCACACCAGTTGAGAGGGGACAGGAGTACCTGATCAGCAGAAAATAATATATAGAACTATGCAAAACTCGTAGAATGAACGAACTCGGGGGAAAAACAGGAGTGTTAGTAAAACTGGACCTGCCTTCGGCGGGTGGGGGAACTGAAGCAGGGATCTGAACACCACATTGGGGTAACTGAGTCAGAGGAGAAACATTAAAGGCTGAGAGTGAAAACCTGACCTGTGGCAGCCTAAATGGAATGAGAATCAGGCCTTGCCACAGCCATACATACCCTCGACAGGGACGCAGGTGTCCTAGAAGGCACAGCGGCTGGGGGCTGGAGTTTAGGGATTGTGGAGCCATCCCAGGGTGAGGCCTGCTGTTGACTGTGCAGAGTTGGATAGAGGGGACGTGAGGGAGGAGACTGTGATAGGACATGCCTGTAGAGGAAAGCTAGGCAGCCATGGGAGAAAGGTAATGCTGCTGAGTCATGTGTTGGGCGTGGAGCCATCACCATAGCCTCTCTCTCTCCAAACGCCAGCATTGGCAGCTGAACAACATAGAGGCTGGCCCATCAACTGCCTGATAGGGTGAACCACAGAGTAGGACCCCACCCAGCATGCCCCATTAAGTACCTGACATGTCAATCTACAGAGTACGACTCCAGCCAGAGGACCCCTCTAAGTGCCTGACATGAAAAAACAGAGAAGGATCCCCAGCAAAGGAGCCCTCTAGTTACCTGAATGGGCAGGGCTGCAGAGAAAGACTAGTCAAAGAGGCCTTCTGATCACCAGCTACCAGAGGCTCGAAAAAGCACTCTGAGAGAGCCATAACTCCTGAGGCAGAGGCAGTCCTTTCCAAGCATACTTGGAGCGGCCAGGGTCCCCGTGACCCAGACAGCTATGCCACCTTCATGCTCAACCTTCACTGGGCCAAAGCTGCCACATGCAAAAATACTCTGACATCTATGCAAGCAAGGTCGCTTCTGTTGTGTCCAACTCTTTGCAATCCTGTGAACTGCGGCCTGCCAGGCTTCTCTGCCAGAGGCCAAAACTGGTTGCCATACCCTTCTAGAGCACTATATTTCCTGCTGCCCTAGCCACCAATCCCCCTAAGTACGTGGTGCTGCCAGAACCCCTGCAACCCAAGCATCTGTACCACCTTCACACCTGGTCCTCACTGGGGCAGACCCAAGTCCTCCAGGGCAGCCTCGGGAGTAAACACCAGTGCAGAGGTGGAAATAAGACCACAGTTGAAACCCAGGTGCACTGTGCTTAAGAAAGAAGACCCCAAACCTTCCCACCAGCTGTACAAGCTACAGAGAAGTCCACATGATCAACTAGGCAGATTCTGTGTGTGTTATAAAAGGACATTGAGAACTCCCACCCAAGAAAACACTATTTCTGATAGCTGTGGACATTACTGGCAAGAACACATAGGGCAGGGCCAGATTAGAATCTGAGCTGCCCCCACAGCAGGTCCAGAGACCAGCACAGGGCATCCGAGGGAGGTGAGATGGACATGACTCCCAGCGAGGGAAAGGACTCTTAACGGCAGTGACTCTAGAAATATATTTATGTTTTGACTTGTTCCATAGTTTCTTTTGGATTTTCCCCCTTTTTTCTTTTTTTTCCTCCTCTGTTGTAGTTGTTGATTTTATTGGCATGATGAAATCTAATTAAGTGTTTGAGTTTTTGTTGTTGTTAAGTTACACTTTTTAGTGTTGTTATAAACTTCTGCCTCTACATTGGGCTTTTGTAGTTCTATGGAGTTTCCGTTTTTTCTTTTCTTTTTAAAATTTTAATTTTTAACTTTTAAAAACCTATTATTATTTTTTCTACAGTTATTTGTTTGCTTTTCCTACTGATCTTTTCCTCTTGTGGTTATTCTTTACTGTATATAAATATTCTTAATCTACCTCTATTTAACTTTGCATGTCTATTCTTTTCTTTCTTTCCTTTTCCCTGAACAATTTGTTAGTTTTGTTTTCATTACTTTATTCCCACCTTGGCAACTTGCTTTAGTTTTGTTTTCCAGTTTGTGTTTATTTAGTTTCATTCTTAACTGGTAGGTAAAATTTTTGGTTTCCTTTGTTTGCTCGGTCAATTTATTGTACTTTATTTTTGCTGGACTGTTTTAATTTTGCTTTTGAACGTATATGTTTCTATTCCATTATTTTAATTTTTATTTGCCTGATTTGCAACTGCCATTTATCTGGGGTTCATCTTTGGTTTTTCACCTTTGGGTATTTGTTTTAATCTCACTTAATGCCATAACAAGCCACTTGTGACCTGAGCCTTTGGAGTGGGAGCACTGATTCCAAGACCCTAGACTACCAGAGAACTAATCCTAAGGAGTATCAAATAGTGAGAACTCAAACAAAGGAAACCACCTGAATACAAGACTTGGCATCACCCAACCACCATACAGGACGCCTCATCCAAAAAACAAACAAAAATACAAACTCAATAATCAGCAGACAGGATTACCACCTCACTCAGCCTTGTCCATCATAGGAAAACCAAGACAAAAGAAAACAAAACAAACAAAAAACTCAGCACAAATTTCACACTACATGAAGCTTACACAACCCAATGGACCAAACTTAGGGGGGCAGAAATCAAAGGCAGAAAGAATTCAATCTTGAAGCCTGGAAAAAGGAGACACAGTAAGTTTTTTAAAAAAAATGAGAAGGCAGAGAAATACTGTACAAATGAAGGAACAAACTAGAAACACAGAAGTCCAAATAAATGAAGAGGAAATAGGCAAGCTACCTAAAAAAGAATTCAGAATAATGATAGTAAAGATGATTAAAAACCTTGAAAACAGAATGGAGAAAATACAACAATCAATTAACAAAAACCTAGAAGAATTAAAGAACAAACAACACAATTACTGAAATTAAAAATACACTAGAAGAAATCAATAGTAGAATATCTAAAGTACAAGAACATATCAGTGAACTGGAACATAAAATGGTGGAAATAACTTCTGAAGAGCAGAATAAAGTAAAAAGAATGAAAAGAACTGAGGACAGTCTCAGAGACTTCTGGGACCATATCAAACACACCAACATTAGAAAATAGGGGTCCCAGAAGAAGAGAAAAGAAAGGGTATGAGAAAATTTTGAAGAGATTTTAGTTGAAAATTTCCCCAACATGGAAAAGGAAATAGTCAAATTCAAGAGGCACAAGGAGTTCCATACAGGATAAACCCAAGGAGAAACACGCCAAGACACATACTAATCAAACTAACAAAGATTAAACACAAAGAATTTATTAAAAACAGCAAGGAAAAAGTAACAAGTAACATACAATGTAAACCCCATATGTTTAACAGCTGATCTTTCAGCAGAAACTGTGGGCCAGAAAGGAATGGTAAGATATATTTAAAGTACTGAAATTCCCTTTTAAATCTACCACCAAGATTACTCTACCCAGCAAGGATCACATTCAAAATTCAAGGAGAAATCAAAAGCCGTAAATGAATTAAATGCTCCAACCAAAAGAACCAGACTGCTGAATGGATAAGACCTATATATATTCTGTCTACAAGAAACCCACTTCAGACCTAAAGACACATATAGACTGAACGTGAGAGGATGGAAAAATATATTCCATGCAATTGGAAAGCAAAAGAAAGCTGGAGTAGCAATCTTCTTATCAGACAAAATAGACCTTAAAATAAAGACTATTACAAAAGATTAGGAACACTACATAATGAACAAGGGATCAATCCAAGAGGAAGACATAACAATTGTTAATATCTATCCAGCCAACATAGGAGCACCTCAACATGTAAGACAAACAATAAGAGACATAAAAGGAGAAATTGACAGTAACACAATAATAGTAGGAGATTTTAACACCCCACTCACACCAATGAACTGGATAGATCATCAAAACAGAAAAGTAATAAGGAACCACAAGTCCTTAAATTATACATTAGATGAGATGGATCTCATTGATATCTTCAGGACATTCCATCCAAATACAGAATACACATTCTTCTCAAGTGCACATGGAATATTCTCCAGGACAGACCACATCTTGGGTCACAATCAAACATCAGTAAATTTAAGAAAACTGAAATCATATCAAGCATCTTTTCCGACTACAATGCTAAGAGACTAGATATCAATTACAAGAAAAAAAAACTGTAAAAAACACAAACCCATGGAGATTAAACAATACGTTTCTAAATAACCAACAGGTTAATAAAGAAATCAAAAGAGAAATCAAAAAATTTCTAGAAATAAATGACAGTGAAAACAAGACAACTCAAACCTATAGGATGCAGCAAAAATAGTTCTTAGAGGGAAGTTTACAGTAATACAATCCTACCTAAAGAAATAAGAAAAACATCAAAGAGACAACCTAAGTTTACACCTAAAACAACTAGAAAAAGAACGAACTCCCCCGACCCCAAACACACACTGCAAAATTAGCAGAAGGAAACAAACCATAAACATCAGAGCAGAAATAATTGAAAATGAAAGAAACAATAGTAAAGATTAATAAAACTTAAAACTGGTTCTTTGAGAAGATAAACAAAATCGACAAACTTTCAGCCAGACTAATCAAGGGAAAAAAAGAGAGAATAATCAACAAAATCAGAAATGAAAAAGGAGAGGTTACAATAGACAATGAAGAAATACAAAGGAATCTAAGAGACCATTATGAACAAACACATGGCAATAAAATGGACAATGTGGAAGAAATGGATAGATTCTTAGAAAAATTCAATCTTCCAAGACTGAATCAGGAAGAAATGGAAATTATAAACAAAGCAATTACAAGCACTAAAATTGAAACTGTGATGAAAAATCTCCCAAAAAAACAGAAGCCCAGGACCAGAATCACAGGAGAATTCTATTAATTAGAAAAGAGCTAATGCCTATCCTTCTAAAACTCTTTCAAAAAATTGCAGAGGAAGGAACACTTCCAAACTCATTCTATGAGGCCACCATCACCCTGACACCAAAACCAGACAAACACAACACACAAAAAAGAAAACTACAAGCCAATATCACTGATGAACACAGAAACAAAAATCCTCAAAAGAATTTTAGCAAACAGAATTCAACAACACATCAAAAAGCTTATACACCATGATCAAGTTGGGTTTATTCCAGAGATGCAAGGAATATATGCAATATACGCAAATTAATCAATGTGATGCACCATATTTACAAACTGAAAGATAAAAACCATATAATAATCTCAATAAGTGCAGAAAAAGCCTTTGACAAAATTCAGCACCCATTTACAATTAAAACACTTCAAATAATGGGCAAAGAAGAACTTACCTCAACATAGTAAAGGCCATAAATGATGAGCCTATAGCAAACATTATTCTCAATGGTGAAAAACTGAAAGCATTCTCCCTAAGATCAGGATCGAGACAAGGGTGTCAACTTTTACCACTATTATTCAACATAGTTTTGGAAGTGCTAGCTATAGCAATCAGAGAAGAAAAAAATTAAAAGGAATCCAGATCGGAAAAGAAGTTCTCACGGTGTGCAGATGACATGATATTATACCAAAAACATTAAACATACTATCAGAAAATTAGTAGATCTAAACAGTGATTTAGCAAAGTCATAGGAAACAAAATCAATACACAGAAATCACCTGCATTTCTATACACTAACAAAGATAAACCAGAAAGAGAAAGAATCAATCCCATTTACCAGTGTAACAAAAAGAATAAAATATCTAGAGATAAAGTTACCAAAAGCGACAAAAGAATTGTACAAAGAAAATTATAAGACACTGATGAATGAAATAAAAGATGACAAAAGCAGATGGACAGATATACCATGTTCCTGAGTAGAAAGAATCGATATTGTGAACATGACTATACTACCAAACACAGTCTACAGATTCAATACGATCCCCATCCAATTCAATGGCATTTTACATAGAACTAGAACAAAAAATTTCACAATTCATATGGAAACACAAAAGACCCTGAACAGCCAAAGCAGTCTCGAGAAAGAAGAATGGAACTGGAGGAATCCACATTCCTGACTTCAGATTATATTACAGAGTTACAGTCACTGAGACAGTATTGTACTGGCACAAAAGCAGAAATACAGACCAAAGGAACAAAATAGAAAGCCCAGAAATAAACCCATGCACCTATGGGTACCTTATTTTTGACAAAGGAGGCAAGAATATACAATGGGGCAAAGATAGCCTCTTCAATAAATGGTCCTGGGAAAACTGGACAGCAACATGTAAAAGATTGAAATTAGAACACTTCCTAACAGCATACACAAAGATAAACTCAAAATGGATTAAAGACCTAAATGTAAGACCAGAAACTATAAAACTCTTAAAAGAAAACATAGGCAGAACAGTTGCTGATGTAAATCAAAGCAAGATCCTCTATGACCCGCCTCCTAGAGGAATGAAAATAAAAACAACAGGAAACAAGTGGGACCTGATCAAACTTAAAAGCTTTGCACAGCTAAGGAAGTTATAAGCAGGTGAAAAGACAACCCTCAGAATGGGAGAAAATAACAGCAAGTGAAACAACTGACAAAGGATCAATTTCAAATAGACAAGCAGTTTGTACAACTCAATACCAGAAAAGCAAACAACCCAATCAAACAGTGGGAAAAGACCTATACAGACATTTCTGCAAAGAAGACATACAGATGACTAACAAACACATGAAAAGATGCTCAACATTGCTCATAATTAGAGAAATGCAAATTGAAACTACAATGAGGTTATCACCTCACACTTGTCAGAATGGCCATCATCAAAAAGTCTACAAACAATAAATGCTGGAGAGGGTGTGGAGAAAAGGGAACGCTCTTGCACTATTGGTGGGCATGCAAATTGATACAGCCACTAGAGGAGACAGTATGGAGAGTCCATAAAAAGCTGTGAATAAAACCACCATATGATCCAGCAATCTCATTCCTAGGCATATACCCTAAGGAAACCAAAACTGAAAAAGACACATGTATCCCACTATTCACTGTAGCACTATTTACAACAGCTAGAACATGGAAGCAACCTAGATGTCCATCAACAGATGAATGGATAAAGAAGTTGTGGTACATATACACAATTGAAAATCAGCTCAGTTCAGTTCAGTCAGTCGTGTCCGACTCTTTGCAACCCCATGAATCGCAGCACGCCAGGCCTCCCTGTCCATCACCAACTCCCGGAGTTCACTCAGACTCATGTCCAACCAGTTGATGATGTCATCCAGCCATCTCATCCTCTGTTGTCCCCTTTTCCTCCTGCCCCCAATCCTTCCCAGCATCAGAGTCTTTTCCAATGAGTCAACTCTTCACATCAGGTAGCCAAAGTATTGGAGCTTCAGCTTCGACATCAGTCCTTCCAATGAACGGCCAGGACTGATCTCCTTTAGGATGGGCTGGTTGGATCTCCTGCAGTCCAAGGGACTCTCAAGAGTCTTCTCCAACACCACAGTTCAAAAACATCAATTCTTCAGCGCTCAGCTTTNTTCGACATCAGTCCTTCCAATGAACGGCCAGGACTGATCTCCTTTAGGATGGGCTGGTTGGATCTCCTGCAGTCCAAGGGACTCTCAAGAGTCTTCTCCAACACCACAGTTCAAAAACATCAATTCTTCAGCGCTCAGCTTTCTTCACAGTCCAACTCTCACAACCATACATGACCACAGGAAATACTATAGCCTTGACCAGATGGACCTTTGTTGGCAAACTCAGTCATAAAAAGAATGCATCTGAGTCAGTTCTAACGAAGTGGATGAACCTAGAGCCTATCATACAGAGTGCTAATTGCAAATGTATGGAATTTAGATACGTGGTACTTAACAACTTATTTACAGGGCAGCAGTGGCGTAACAGTCATAGAGAATAGACTTACAGACACAGGGAGAGGGGAGGAGAGGGTGAGATGTATGGAGAGAGTAACATGGAAACCTGTACTACCATATATAAAATAGAAAGCCAGTGGGAATTTGCTGTTATGTCTCAGGGAACTCAAACAGGGGCTCTGTATCAACCTAGAGAGGTGGGATGAAGACAGAGATGGGAGGGAGAGGGTATATGTATACCTATGGCTGATTCATATTGAGAATTGACAGAAAACAACAAAATTCTGTAAAGCAATTATCCTTCAACTAAAAAATTAAATAAATTTATAGCTAAAAAAAAGAGATAGTGTTTAATCTAGAATAAGGTGATGAATACATGGGTATATTCATAACAAAATAGTAAAAACACCCAAAATTTATTAAGTTACCCAAAATGTAAAAAACAACTTGCCACATCAACAGTGTTTCAAAGTACCTGTCTCCTCATATTCTAATATTACAAATAATTTTCACATTTTTGTTAGACTTTTAAAAAATGATTATCTCATTCTATTTTGGATTTCCCTGAATACAAATGAAATTGAGCTTCTTTCTTATGGTTATTGCTGCAGCTGCTGCTAAGTCGTTTCAGTTGTGTCTGACCCCGTGTGACCCCATAGATGGCAGCCCACCAGGCTCCCCTGTCCCTGGGATTCTCCAGGCAAGAACACTGGAGTGGGTTGCCATTTCCTTCTCCAATGCATGAAAGTGAAAAGTGAAAGTGAAGTCGCTCAGTCATGTCCAACTCTTAACAACCCCATGGACTGCAGCCTACTGGTGGGCTGGCTCCTCTGTCCATGGAATTTTCCAGGCAAAACTACTGGAGTGGGGTGCCACTGCCTTCTCCTCGTGTGGTTATTAGGCATTTGTATTTTTTCTATGAAGTATTTACCTTTTGTACTTTTCGTTAAAAGTGTTATATATCATATTTATTTATAGGACCCCTTTCCGATCAATATAGTTTTCCTGGTGGCTCAGAAGGTGAGAAACCAGAGTTTGAGCCCCAGGTTGGGAAGATCCCCTGGAGGAGGAAATGGCAACACACTCTGGTATTATTGCCTGGAAAATCCCATGGATGGTGGAGCCTGGCAGGCTACAGTCCACAGGGTCGAAAAGAGCTGGACATCACTGAGCAACTTCAATCACAATCAATATCAAAGATATTCATAGTGTGCAACATTAAGTCAATCCCCCTCATCCACTGGAACCTACATCCTTTAAAAAAGGCACAAACAGAAAAATCAACAATTAACTAGAGACTTCCATATCCACTTCCAATAATGCATAGAACAATTAGACAAGATCGACAAATAAACAGAAGATTTCACCAACACTGTACACTAACTAGACATGACAGATGTTGAGTATCCTACCCTACTACAGCAGAATACACATTCTTCTCATGTGCACATGAAAAGACTATAAAACAAGTCTGAATAAATTTTAAAGAATTAAAAATCACACAAAATATATTCTTGACCACAATGAAATGAAACCAGAAGTCAGTAACATACAAAAATTTGGAAAATTCATAAATGTGAATATTAATCAATGTATACCTAAAAATGATGATGGATGAAAGATAAACTCACAAGGCAACTTACCAAACTATCAGACGAAGGAAAAGAAAAACACAACATATCAAACCTTCTTGAGTGCAGTTAAAGCAGTGTTTAGAGGCAAACTTATAGCTATAAATGCCTGATAACAGAAGATTTGAAGTCAATAATCTAGATTTTCACTGTAAGAAACTAGAAAAGAGCAAACACAAAGCAAAAAAAAAGGGGGGGGGGGAGAACAGATTATAAAATAAGTAAATGCAATATAGAAAAGCAACAAAATCAAAAGTTTATATTTATAAAAATATTGACAAATCTTTAGCAAAACTAACAAGAAAAATAGAGGGAAGACTTAAATTGGTAAAATCAAAAATGAAAGAAATGTCACAAGGGATTACTCAGTACTCAGGCATGTGTATGCCAACAAATTGTATAAACTAGTTGAAAGGGACAAATTCCTAGAAATACAAAATCTACTAAGGCTGAATCAAGAACAGATTATTAAAACAGACCTAGAACTAGTAAGAAGAATGAATCAGCGATCAAAAACCTCCTGACAAAGAAAAGCCCTGAATCTGATGGCTTCACTTTAAACCAAACATTTAAAGAACACCAATCCCTCTCAAACTCTTCTAACAACTGAACACATTTTATGAAGCCTCTCTATGATGACAGTACTACCTGTATAAAGTCAGACAAACACACTTCAAGAAAAGACAACTAGAGACTAGTTTTACTATGTTGTTGATGCAATCAGTTCAGTTTATTTGCTCAGTCGTGTCCGACTCTTTGCGACCCCATGAATCGCAGCACGCCAGGCCTCCCTGTCCATCANAATTAAACTGAACACTGAGGGAAAAAGAAAAAAATAGATACACTGAACTTGATCAAAACACAAACCTCTCCGCTGCTCTGTGACAATCTGGAGGGACAGCATGGGGAGGAGGGTGGGAAGTGGGGGGTTCAGGGGAGGGGACATACGTATGCCTACGGCCGATTCATGTATGGTAAAAACCATCACAAGGCTGTAAGGTAATTATTGTCCAATTAAAAAAAATTTTTTTAAGTAATACAAGAAATCCATATGTTGATAGCCTCACTTAAAACTCTAAATAAAAATAACTATGCTCAAAAAAAAATACAAACCTGTTGTATTTAGTGTCCTTGTATCAAAGGACATTATTAACAGAGGGAAAAGACAACTCATAGGAGAATCTTCAAATCACATATCAGATAAGAGATTAATATCCAGACCATATTTTTTTACAACTCAAGAACACACACACATCAAAAATTGGGCAAGAAGAAATACATGAAGGGATGCTCAATATCACCAACCATTAGGGAATGAAAACCAAAAGAAAAATGTGATATTACTTTGTGTTTATTAGGATGCCTAAGACTGAAAAACAAAAATTAAAACCAGAAAATAACAAGTGCTGACAAAGATATAGAGAAATTGGAACCCTGGTGCATTGTTAGTGAGAATGCTAATATGCTCTGGCCATTGTGAAAAACAGTATGGGGTTTCTAAGAAAACTTAAAATAGATCCAGTAATTCTACTTTCATGCAAAAGAACTGAATGCAGGGTCTCAAAGAGGTATTTACATCTACATTCATAGTAGCATTATTCACAACAGCCAAAAGGTAGAAGCCACCCAAGTGTCCACTGGTGTATTAATGTATGAACAAAATATGCTATATGAATGTAATGGAATATTTTTCAGCAACAAAGACAGGAAATTCTGACATGTTACAACATGGATAAACCTTGAACAGACTATGCTAAGTGAAATAAGCCAGTCATAAAAGGACAGATGCTGTATGATTCTATTTATACTAGGTACCTAAAGTAGTCAGATTCATAAAGACAGAAAGTAGACAGTGGTTGCCAGGAGGACAGGGAAATGGGGAGTTAATAGTTTAATGGGTACTGACTGAGTTCAGTTTGGGATAATGAAAAGTTCTGGAGATGGACAATAGTAATGGTTGCACAACAATTCTAATGTACTCAAATGCCACTGAACCATACATTTAAAAATGGCCAACACGATAAATTTTTATGTTATGTATATATATACAGTATGAATTTTTTTAAAAAAGTAATTTGAAATAGATCACAAACTCCAAAATTAGGTCCCTTAGTTTCATGATAAGCTTGTATACACAACACTATCATCACCATCCATGCAAGAAAAAGTTATGGTGGGCTCCATTAAAATTAAAAATTTGTGTTTAACAAAAGAATTAAACTTTTATGCATATATAATAGCAAGTAAATATAAAGAAGAGCCAACCTGAGATGAAGAATACAATGCATGAAATGAAAAATCCACTACAAGGAATCAACAATAGACTGAACGGTACAGAGGAACAGATCAGCAAGCTGAAGTAGAAAAAACTAAAGCACAACTGAAAAAAGGAAGAACAACAAAAAGGAGCACAATGTAAAAGACCTTTAGGACAACATCAAGCATACTATAATACAAGTGTTACAGGGGCCCAAAAGGAGAAAAGAAAAAACTTACTCGAAGACACAACAGCTTAACATTTCCTTGACTGGGGAAAGGAAACAGATACCCAAACAGTCCAGGAATCACAGACATCTGAAACGTGGTCAACCCAAAGAGGACCACACCAAGATAATTAGTAATTAAAATGGCAAAAATAAAGAGAGAATACTGAAAGCTACAAATTAAGTACAAGTGAACTACCATAAGGCTATCAGCTGACATTTCAGCCCAAACTATGCAGATGAGAAGGGAATGGCACAATACTTAAAATAATGAAAGGAAAAAGACCCACAAAGAATTTCATTCAGATTTGATGGCAAGATCAAGTTTTACAGACAAGCAAAAGCTTGTTCAGCACCACCAAATCAACTTTACAAGAGTGTTAAAAGGGACTTCTTTAAGCGAGAAAACAAAGGCCACAACTAGAAACAAGAAAATGTAAAAGGAAAAATCTCATCTGTAAAAAACACAAAGCAGCTAATAAGCCATGTATAAAGCCAGTAGGGATAATTAGCAAAATTAGCTAGCAATAATTAGCAAAATCATCTATCTACGATAAGCAGATAAGGGATACAGAAAACAAAAAGATGTAAAATAGAATGTCAAAAACAGTATGTGTAGGGTAGCAGGAGTAAAAAGGCAGGGTTGTTAAGATGCATTTAAACTTAAGAGATCAACAACTTAAATACAGAAAAAAAGCATTAGTCACTCAGTCGTTCCAACTCTACAACTCACGGACTGTAGCCTGCCAGGCTCCTCTGACCATGGGATTCTCCAGGCAAGAATACTTAAGTGGGTGGTCATTCCCTTCTACAAGGGATCTTCCTACAGTGTTGCAGGTCAATTTTACTTCAAAGAAACAAACTCATAGAAAAAGAGATCCAATCTGTGGTTACCAGAGATTGGGGGGAGAGATTGCATGAGGAGGTCAAAAGGTATGAATTTCCAGTTATATAACATTCAATGATACACATAATGAACACCACTATATATTATATATGAAAATTAAGATAGTAAGTCCTAAGAGTTTCATCACACACAAAAAAATTTTTGTCTTTAACTTTGCATCTATGAGATGATGGATGCTCATTAAGTTTACTGTGATAACCATTTCATGATATATATATGTCAAGTCATTATGCTGTACACCTTAAACTTACAAATACTGTGTATCAATTATATCTCAATAAAACTAGAAGAAAAAAATTTGAAGCAAAATTAAAACTTGTGCTGTATAAAATGAAAATGGAATGGAAATAAGTATTTGCAAAACTCATATCTGATAATGCAGCAGTACTCAGCCTTGGGATGATTCAAGCACCATTACATTTATTGTGTACTTTATTGCTATTAATATTACATCAGCTCCACCCCAGATCCATTAGGCTTTATTCGATCTTGGAAGGTTGGGGATCCCTGTGATAAAGGACCTGAAATAATAATATATTATTAGAGCTCACTAATAAAATGACAACCCAATTTAAAAATGGGCAAAAGAAGACAAACAAGTGGTCAATAAGCACATGAAAAGATGTTCAACTCATGAGCCATCAGAGAAATGCAAATCAAAACCACAGTGAAATTCCTCTTCACACCCAGTTTAGGGGCATTACTGTTTAAGGACATGTTACTTGAGCAGTTAGCCATCTTGAAACCACAATGGGTTGATCCTAAAGACCAGAAGTCAACATACTGAGAAAAGCAAAGTCTGTGAATGTAGTGAGTCTTCAAGGCACACTAAGGGGTGATATTAAACTGCTAAGCTAAGCACACTGTTCCTGAACTTATGTACAATAATAAATCCCTTTATCAAATACATTATTGCATCATGCACAGTTAACCTGTTAAAAATGAAAATATTTGAGTTTGAACCAAGTCTGTAACTATATAAACTACTGTCTCTATTATACTTCTAAACAAATATATTTTAATTAAAAGTTGGTACTCCAGAGTTGGAAATTACTGCCAAAGATTCAGTCAGCCATGTCTGCATCACTATAAAAGACATAAGTGAAAAGTATGTTTCACTATGAGCCTTCAGTATTTTAATAATTTTTACATATGCTTTTTGCCTATATCATTTATACCTACCTGGTTAGTAAAATGCCCCATCAAAAATAAATTTTTTATTAGAAAGTTTTTAAAATACAAACACAAGGAGAAGAACACAAATGGTTTTAAAAAACAAAAAAATGACTATTACCTAAAAGTGTGCTTTTCTTTCTTCTAACATTATTAAATATTGGAATACAAGTTGGAAAAGCAGTTTTACTGCCTATTTCTTCAGCTGAAATAACTTCCACATAAATTATTAAAATTTTCTCAGTCCTACATTAAATAGCTGACACAGCTATTACACTGGTAAGATGAAGAATTCATAAGATATTTATAAAATAACTTTCCTCATTCAAGTTTTCAAACCTAAGTTACCAACTGCCTCCCAACTTAAAGCAAACCAAGATCCCAAGAACTGTTTTTATAAATATTCTGCCTCTATCAGGATTTTTTTTTAATTTGAAAATATTTAGTTTTAATTACAATGTTGGGTTGACTTCTGCTGTACAATGTGTATCAGTTATTAAATATACATATATCCCCTCCCTTTTGAGCCTCCCTCCCACCCACCTCCACCAGCATTCTTTAACAATAAAAATATTCAACTCCAGGGTGTTCCTTATCAGTCCAGGACCTGGCACTTTTATTGCCCTTAGTCAGTTTGGGGAACTAAGATCCCATAAGCCAAGCGGCACAGCCAAAAGAGAAACATCAATCACTCCAAGAGATCAATTCATTCAACACATATTTGCTGAGTTCTGCTATATGTCAGCTAGATTCTTAGAATAATAGTAGCAATAGAAGAACTATCCCTGGTTTCATTTCATGCAATGTACAATTTAAAATGGAAATAAACACTCCGAAAGACAGGAACACAGGTCAGAGACAGTCTATTACAAAAGGTCCTGAGATATAAACAGGCAATAATTATCCTTTGACAGCAACAGATACCTTGATAAAAGCACATAACTATCATTTTATTCTAACTATAATCTTCTGAGATAGGAATTGTCCCCATTTTATAGATGACAAAACTCAGATGCACAGAATTTAAGGAATTTCTCAATTCACATGATTAATAAGTGCCAAAGCTCGTATTACATCTGGAGAGTCACATACCTCCAGAGTACGTGCTACTATTTGTATTACTTACACTGCCTTTCCTTCTCCACAAATACAATCAGGACATATATATAGCAGGTAGCCTGGACTATAACAACTTCAGTTAAGGGATAATAGAAGTCAAAGGTAGACAGTTTCTCAGACAAAGTAAAGCATAGACCTTTACTTACTCACCCATTTCTTTCCCAGAACTAGTAAATCTGCCCTAGACAGTGTGTACCTAGGTGAAAGATTATTTTCACCAACCCCTTCAACTGCTTTCCCAACATGAGCTGAAAAGTTCAGATGAATGAGGACATCTGACTTTTGTCAATCAGGTCATCTGCTGCCAACTGGAAAAAATATAAGGTTGTCCTATGCATAACCCCAACTCAAAGATCATCATATATCAGAACTTGTCAATATAGGAGCAAGAAAGAGACTATCATACATACCAACTGAATAAGACTGAGAGGCCACAAAGAAATTCCTGTATCTATGTCCAATTGTGGAGAAGGCAATGGCACCCCACTCCAGTACTCTTGCCTGGAAAATCCCATGGACGGGGGAGCCTGGTAGGCTGCAGTCCATGGGGTTGCTAAGAGTTGGACACGACAGAGCGACTTCACTTTCACTTTTCACTTTCATGCATTGGAGAAGGAAATGGCAACCCACTCCAGTGTTCTTGCCTGGGAAATCCCAGGGACAGGGGAGCCTGGTAGGCTGCCGTCTATGGGGTCGCAGAGTTGGACACAAGTGAAGCGACTTAGCAGCAGCAGCAGCAGCACGTCCAATTGATTGTTGCCAAAAGACAGTACCAAATCCATTCAATGAGCAAAGAACAGTCTCTCCAACTAACTGTGCTTAAGACAATTCAATTTGCACATACAAAGAATGAAGGTGGAACCCTACCTCACACCACATACAAAAATTAACTCAAAATAGATGAATGACCTAAGCTAAAACCAGAAAACTCCTAGAAGAAAACAGAGGCAAATCTTGGATTTAGGAATGGATTCTTAGACACGACTCCAAAATGACAAGCAACAAAAGAAACAATAGATATTGGGCTTCATCAAAATTACAAACTTTTAAAATGAACTGAAGACCTATGGAGAGAAATAAATTAGTAGTTTTAGATAAGCAGGAAAGAAAAAAAGACCTAAACATAAGACCTAAAACTCTAAAACTCTTAGAAGACAACATAGAGGAAAAGCTTCATGATATTAGATTTGACAATGATTTTTTTTGGATATGGTACCAAAAAACAAACAAAAGTAAAAACAGATAAACTGGACTTTATAAAAACTTAAAACGTACATCAATGGACAAAATCAACACAGTGAAAGACAATCTATAGAGAAAACATTTGTAAAGTGTGTATCTGATAGAGTTAATCCAAATAACCCAGTTTAAAAGGAGACAAAGGACTTGACTATACATTTCTCCAAAGAAAATATACAAATGGCCAACAAACGTATGAGAAGATTCTTGAGACTTCCCTGGTGGTCCAGTGGTTGGGATCTCACCTTCCGATGCAGAGGGGCAGGTTTGATCCATAATCAGGGAGCTAGATTCCACATGCCTTGTGGTCAAAACATAAATCAGAAGCAATATTGTAACAAATTCATTACAGATTGTAAAAATGGTCCGCATCACAGTAAAAAATCTAAAAAAAAAAAAAGAAGGAAACGCCCCATAATTAAAAAACAAAAACAAAACACACATGTCCAACACGCTAATCCTCAGGAAACTGCAAAATCAAGATAAGATATCACCTGACACAAATCAGGATGTCCACTATCTGAAAAAAAAATATGTCCACAATTGCCAAAAAAACAGAAGCAACGTCGTGTTCATCAACAGATAAATGGAAGAACAAAACTTCTTCTATTACAAATACAGAAAATGGAATTATTCAGTCTTAAAGGAAGGAAATCCTTACACATGCCATACATGCCTTCAACAATCTTAAAGACAACATCTCTTTTTTTCAAGATTTTCTCATCATGTTTAATGGGAAACAACGAAATGTCATGGCAACGATCCAGTAGAGAAACTTTTCCTATTTATCTTTCTAAATCATGTATTTTTCCTTCCAAATCTGTGTATCTTGTTCTTCTGTTTACAAAAGTAGGTCATCACACACATTTGACCCATCTGTAGATCCTCAAGAAGACACCCTAAAGGCATCAGATGCAAATTGAGCATCATCTTCTCTTAATTCTCCAGTTATGCTCCTGTCCAACTCCCACAGCATCTCGATCAAGTAAGTCTCCATGCTGTTATTCAAAGGGCACGGAATTGAGGTAGAAAACCCTACGTTTACTCTTGGAGTAAGATTTCCCTTGGGCACTAAAGGATTATTGAAATTTCCAACACAAGGGGGCTCCAGGACTGGCCTCGTGCTAAGAGGGCTGAGTAAAGATCTGTTCTGCTCTTTCTTCTCAAGTTTGGTGCTGATCACTGCCAGCCTCTCATGAGTCCTGACTTGTGAGCTGACGTAGCTGTAGTAGTTTACAATTGTTCTTCAAATCCTGTGCCTCAGCTTCTAACTTAGCACAATAACATGACATGACTTTCAGTGAAGCCTCCGACATAGACTCTTTTTTTATAGCATCATCCAGTTCTTGTTGAAGTTGTCTCACAACTGCCTTCTTTTTCCTCCTCACTGAATCTGGTTACAGACACGGAAGACAACATCTCTTGAGAGCATTATACTAAGGGAAATAAACCAGTCACAAAATGACAAACAATGTATATGATTCCACTTGTGAAGTATCTAGTCAATACTTCGAAACTTAAGGCAGAATGGTGGTTACCAGGAGTTGTGGTAAATGGGAAGGTGCTACTTAACAGATACAGTCGCAGTTTTAGAAGATGAAAAAGTTCCAGAGATTTGGTTGCACTACAATGTGAATACACTTAACACTACTGAATTGTACAGTTAAAAATGATTAAACTTTATAATTTTAACTGCACTGTCAAAATAACTGAATTGTAAATTTTGTCACATATATCACAATTTAAAAAATGTTTAAATCAATTGTATTTATACATTGGTTCACAATAAACAATTGTGAACTTTAAATTTCTTAATAATTTACATTTATAGTACATTTGGGCTTCGCTGGTGGCTCAGCTAGAAAAAAATCCACCTGCAATGTGGGAGAACTCAGTTTGATCCCTGGGTTGGGAAGATCCCCAAAAAGGTACCAGCTACCCACTCCAGTATTCTGGCCTGGAAAATTTCACGGACTCTATAGTCCATGGGGTCAAAAAGAGGATACACAACTGAGCGACTTACACTTCACTTTCATAGTACATTTACATTACACATAAGGTATGAGTGTGACAAGTGACACAAAAGAACTATTAAAAATTATAAAGCACAGCTGAGAAATTAAAGATATAAAATAAATGGAGAGTACCTTGCTTATGGATCTATACTTTTTCAACTCTTTCTAAACTGATTTTCTAGATCGCCACAATCCCAATGAAAATATCAGCTGACTTTTTTGTGGAAACTGACAAGCTGATTTTATAATTCTAAAATGCAAAGGACTCAGAATAGCAGCCATGAAATTAAAAGACACTTGCTCCTTGGAAGAAAAGCTATGACAAATCTTGACAGCATATTAAAAAGCAGAGACATCACTTTGTTGACATAGGGCCATATAGTCAAAGCTATGATTCTTCCAGTAGTCATGTACGAATGTGAGAGTTGGACCATCAAGAAGGCCGAGCCCCAAAGAATTTGAACTGTGGTGCTGTAGATGACTTTGCAGACTCTTGGACAGCAAGGAGACCAAACTAGTCAATCCTAAAGGAAATCAATCCTTAATATTCACTGGAAGGACTGATACTGAAGCTCCAACACTTTGACTACCTGATTCAAAGAGCATGATCATTAGAAAAGACCTTGATGCTGGGAAATATTGAGGGCAGGACAAGGAGACAACAGAGGATGAGACAGTTAGATGGCATCATCAACTCAATGGACATGAGTTTAAGCAAACTCTGGGAGACAGTGAAGGACAGACAAGCCTGGCATGCTGCAGTCCATGGGGTCACAAAGAGTTGGACATGACAACAGAATAGCCAAAATCATTTTAAAAGAGAAGAACAAGGATGTAGGACAAACTCAACTTGTTTCAAATCTTATTATGAATCTCCAGTAATAGAGATTGAATGGTATTGATGTAAAGATAAACAGATCAATGAAACAAAATAGAGAATCCAGAACAGACTGACACACATAAGGGAAAACTGAATTTTGACAACAGTACAGAGGCAATTCAATAAGTAAGTTTTTTCAACAGATGATACAACAATTCATTGCCATATACAAAAAAAGAACTCCCATCCATACTTTGCACCATATAAAAATTAACTCAAAATGGGTCATAAAACTAACTGTAAAATCTAAAAAGATTCTAAAAATATAAAAGGAAATAATTGTGATATTGAGTTAGGATTTCTTAGATATGAAAACAAAAACAATCCGTAGAAGAACATACTGATAAAACTGAAACTTCATCAAAATTAAAACTTCTGCTCAGAATATTTGCAAACATATAAAAGACTTGTTACCCAAATAAATAATAAGTATTATATCTCTATTATAAGATAATAACACAAAAACAACAAATAAAAAGGCATAAGAAGTGAACAGACACCTCACTGAGAGGATACACAATGCAAGTAAGCTTATGGAAAGATGCTGAACAAAATTAGCCATCGAAAGATGCAAAATAAAAGCACAGTAAGACACTACTACACATCTAACAGAAGGGCAAAAATTGACTGACCAAGGGTTGATGGTTCATTTGCATCCGCAAATGAGCTCTCACCGGTCTGGTGGCAATAGAACATTTTAAATTAAAATTTTAATATTTTAATATACTTTGGCAGTTCCTTGAAATGTTAAACAATACACCTACCATATGTTCTAGCCATTCTACTCCTAAGTATGATATTTACTTAAAAGAAAATAAGGTATAGTTCATACAAAGATTGGTTGATGACTGCTCATTGCAGTTTTATCTGTAACTGCCCAAAACTGGTGATAAATGAAACTTTCACCAAGGGATGAATGAAAAACCAAATTGTGATATATCCATACAATTGAACATTTTGTTGTTGTTGTTCAGTCATGTTCAACTCTTTGTGAGCCCATGGACTGCAGCACGCCAGGCTGCCCTGTCCATCACCATCTCCCAGAGCTTGCTCAAACTCATGTCCATTGAGTCAGTGATGCCATCCAACCATCTGGTCCTATATCGCCCCTTTCTCATCCTGCCTACAATCTTTCCCAGCATCAGGGTCTTTTCTAATGAGTCAGCTCTTTGCATCAGGTGGCCAAAGTATTGGAGCTTCAGCATCTTTAGGACTGACTGATTTCATCTCCTTTCAGTTCAAGGGACTCTCAAGAGTCTTCCCCAACACCACAGATCTGCCTTCTTTGTGGTCTGACTCTCATATCCATACATGACAGTGGAAAAATATATATACGCCGGTTAAGTGGAGAAGGTTGTACACTTTTATCATCAGTACTGAATGTTTTCCTCAATAGTCTAGTTCATATAATACAGAAATATAGGACTAAGACATGAAATTATTGCCATTTGAAAAACTTGTGACTATCCAGAAGACATCAGAGAATTAATGTATTTTAAAGGTAAAAATTACCAATGTCAGCAATAAAAAAAAGACTAAAGATCCAATAGTAATTAAAAAGAGCCTAAGAGGCTGTTAGGAACAACTTTATGCCAATTAATCTGAAATTTTAGATGAAATGGACAAGTTCCTAGCAAAATACAACTTACTAAAACTGACTGAAAAAAAATAAAAAATCAAACAGAAAATCTGAGTTGTTCTAAAATTACGTTAGTCCAAAAAAGTGAAGAACTACAAAGTTCTATAACTGTATTTTCAATCTTACACAAACTCTTCAGAGAATAAAACAGAACTCTCCAATTTGTTTTATAAGGTCACCCAAAACATCATATAACAGCAACAAGTTAATTTCACTGATAATCATAATTGCTGG
>SJYV01030274.1:24695-50234 GCA_006410875.1 Neotragus pygmaeus | reverse complement strand
TGAAATTAAAAGACGCTTACTCCTTGGAAGAAAAGTTATGACCAACCTAGATAGCATATTCAAAAGCAGAGACATTACTTTGACAACAAAGGTCCGTCTAGTCAAAGCTATGGTTTTCCCTGTGGTCATGTATGGATGTGAGAGTTGGACTGGGAAGAAAGCTGAGCGCCAAAGAATTGATGCTTTTGAACTGTGGTGTTGGAGAAGACTCTTGAGAGTCCCTTGGACTGCAAGGAGATCCAGCCAGTCCATTCTGGGATTTCTTTGGAAGGAATGATGCTGAAGCTGTAACTCCAGCACTTTGGCCACCTCATGCAAAGAGTTGACTCATTGGAAAAGACTCTGAGGCTGGGAAGGATTGAGGGTAGAAGGAGAAGGGGATGACAGACGATGAGATGGCTGGATGGCATCACTGACTTGATGGACAAGAGTCTGAGTGAAGTCTGGGAGTCGGTGATGGACAGGGAGGCCTGGCGTGCTGCGATTCATGGGGTCACAAAGGATCAGATACGACTGAGCGACTGAACTGATTTACTTCTCCAATTTACTTCTTCAGTCGTGTCCGACTCTGTGCGACCCCAGAGATGGCAGCCTACCAGGCTCCCCCATCACTGGGATTCTCCAAGCAAGAACACTGGAGTGGGTTGCCATTTTCTTCTCCAATGCATGAAAGTGAAAAGTGAAAGTGAAGTCGCTCAGTTGTGTCTGACTGTTCGCGACCCCATAGACTGAAGCCTACCAGGCTCCCCCATCCATGGGATTTTCCAGGCAAGAGTGCTGGAGTGGGGTCCCATTGCCTTCTCTGAATACATTTACTGATGATTGCCTAAATATTTAGATTAAAAGATACACAGCTGTAGTCCCTGTCTTCAAAGACTTAATCTGGTAAGACAAACAGAGCGAAAGGATGCTTAGATACCCAAAGGAGCAAATTCTGAAAAACCCTGCCTTTATCAGGCCCAAGAACAATAAAACAACAACTATAAGTCTGTGTTCTGATAAAGACTGGGCTTAATAACAGAAAGCTGTCTAGACATCTGCATAATTCTAAACATGAAACATAAATGTCTCTGCTATGAAAGCACGATCCAGTTACTCATAAATTGCAATAGATCAACTACCCATGAATGCTTTTAATCTTTTTTCTGCTATCATTTATTTAACAGTTTGGTTGCACCACTGTCCCAGTACTGTTTTATTACTGAAATGATACACTGATTCCTAATAGTGTTAAGAACCAAAAGCTAATTTTAAGATACATTTCCCCTAAAATGTCCCTAGGACCTCTTTCACTTTTGTTTTTGTTTTGTTTTTGTCTATACCACTCAGCATGTGAGATACAGGATCCTAGTTCCCTGATTAAGGATCAAACCAGTGCCGCCCTACAGTGGACGAGAGGAGTCTTAACCACTGGACCTTCAGAGTCTTTAATTTTTTACAAACAAAACATATCTAGTGATTTCAGCCTTTTTGTTTGTTTGTTTTGATAACAAACTGCTCTTTGATATTACTTCCATTTCCCCCATATGATATTCTTGTTCCTGTAAACCAAAATTAGTCTTTACAGGGGCCCTCTCTGAAGTAATCTGAGGAAAATCAACTAAATAGACATCAAATGTAACCAGAATGGCACTGACCCTGAGAAAACCATCCATCAGGGATCTTAACTGGTATCCTAGTAATGGCTTTTTTTTTTTAAGTTTAACTAGAGGATAACTGCTTTATAATATTGTTCTGGTACATCAACATCAACCAGCCACAGGCATACATATGTTCCCTCCCTCCCATCACCCACCCCTCTAGGTTGTCACAGAGCACTGGGTTGAGCTCCCTGTGTCACATAGCAAATTCCCACTGGCTATCTGTTTTACACACAGTGATGTACGTGTTTCCAGGCCACTCTCTCAATTCATCCCACCCTCTCCTCTCCCCACTGTGTTCACCAGTCTGCTCTCTGTGTCTGCGTCTCCACTGCTGCTCTGCAAATAGGCTCATCAGTACCATCTTTCTAGATTCCATACACATGTGTTAATATACAATATTTCTTTCTCTTTCTGACTTACTTCACTCTGCACAATAGGCTGCAGGTTCATTCACCTCATTAGGACTGACTCAAATGTGTTCTTTTTTATAGCTGAGTAATATTCCATAATACATACATATAATTTCTATATCCATTCATCTGTCAGTGGACATAAAGGTTGCTTCTATGTAGTTCATGAACACTGTGAAATACCTAGTATGCAAAATTCAATTGTATTTTCTTTGCAGAAAATCTTTAATTCTTATTAGATGCTCAAAGGTAAATGACTCCAAAAGGGATTTCCCTTTACCTGGTAATAGGAAATATGCTTTCAATGATAATGCAAATAATTCTGACACAATGTTTCAAGGTGTTACATACACACACAACTAGGGAGAGACAGAACAAAAAAAGGACACTAAAACAAGAACTTATCTGCTACAGACACCTCCCTTTTCTAGAATGTAATGATCTCTTAGAACAAATACATGATTCCCTTATTCAAGTCAATACATCTCTTTGCCAAACAAGACAGAAAACGGTTCAACCGAATCCCTGGACATGGGCAGTCTTGCTTGTGATTAATAGCAGCATCTAAGAACCTGAAATGATGAATACACTATTGCCAATGCCTTCTCCGTTATAGAATCAAGGTATAAGGAAATTCCAACACACCAAAATGGATCAATTCTTGTTGTTTAGTTGCTAAACAACTGAAGGTGTGGGGGCGGGGTGGAGGCAAAGAATGTAGCACCTGTTAGCAACACTAGAAAGAAACTACAAGCAGGAAAGACTTATGATGTGGGGGTAGTGGCATATGACATGAGCATATTCATGGCATTCCCTTCTTTCCCAGGCCACATACATTACAAAACGTGCGACTGGCTGAACTCTGTTACCTGCCCATTCTACTGATCTCTCTAAACAGAGCAAGCACCAAAACTAATTGTCAGTATTCACTGCAATTTATCAACACTGACTAGATGCACCCTCAGAGACAAGGAAAGGCTGGAGAGAAATCTATTTATTCCTAATTAGCAGCAAGACTCCTGTCAGTTTCACTGAATAGCTCTAACTACATAAACTTAGCTATTTTAATTTTTAGGTTGGGGTCTAGTTCCTGTATAGATTAGTACATGGGCGAGAACTGAACGTTTTTTATCAGTCAGGGATGACTTAAACATTCTGACCAATCATTTATGTCCAAAATATTGAGAAAGGTTGTATAACTTGCCCTAAGTTATATAGGTAATAAAAGGTGGAAAGGGAAATTCCAAGCATGCTCATCTAATCATTATGCTATAATGTGTCAAGTTGTCAGGTTATGTTTTTATACAGTAAGCCAAGGAAAGCCAATGAAAATATTTAAGGACAGCAGTAATGATCATATTTACATTCTTGATTCCACTCATCAATAAGGTGGAGCGCAACCTGATGGTAAAGCAACAGTATCAAAGTCAAAATCTGGCTCAAAAATGCTAAGGAACTGAACCACAGGAATGCAGAAAGGATAAAAAACAAACCAACAAACCTAAAATCTTTACCTGGTAAACTTAAATAGACTTATTAATGTGTGAGACGAAAAGATGGAAAAGGATGAAGGAGGCTACCTCCAAGGTTAGTACCTTGGCCAATGGTCAGTAATTATGGTCTATTGATTCAAAGACAGGAGGAGGAGCTGGCAATTTGGTCTCCTTTAAGCGGCAGGAAGACAAGTCTACTTTTAATGTAATTAAAAACAAAATCAGAAAAACCCAATTCTACAGAATTTCCCTCCTACCAAAAAACCTTCCCACTTTCCAGAAATCTTATCTTTGAAATGAGGCACCTTTAAGGGTTTTTGTTTTTCCAAAAATAAAGTCATTTGGGCAGGAAGGGGTCTTCAACATCATTTAGCATTCTTTCAAAAGCAAATTAAATCCGAAGCCGACTGCATACAATTTAATTTTCCTAAAGTTTCTATTTTTCTTTGCAAGTCTCGTTGGCATTAGTTTGTATTCACTGTACCATTTCTATGTCTCCTGTCTAAAATAGACTCCAAAAAAATATTTTAAAAAATGACACTCTATGCTTAGAGTTCCACCGTCAGACATCTAAACGCCACGAACACAGCCTGTTTGCCAACCCAGGCCAATAAAACCAGTGCTTCAGAAGTCATCTGAATCTCACGTGAAACTGTTAAAGAGATTGGCCTGAATAAACTCCTCAGCCGGGCCCTGGGATCGGCAGCCCCTCTGAAATCCTGCTCACCAAACACTGCAGCGACAGCCTAGAAAACCAAGAAGGAACAGGAAGGACCTGCCCAGCCTCCACGCAACCTTCCGGGTCCAGGATCCAGGGCCCAAGGCAGGTTCTGAATGCTCTCCGCACATCTTCTAAGTTGGCTCAAGCCAGAAATGCACCATGAAAGCAGTACCGGCTTTCACGTGTATGGAGAACTCTGAAAAAATCAAATTACTTATAGTCACAATCTCACATCGGGCAGCTTCTGAAACAACCAAGTCGCCTAAATTTTATCTAGCGGTGAGCAACGCTAGGAAAGCCCAGCAGTGATGAAGTCGGCTGGCTGAGTCGGAAAAGGAAAAGTTTTCTGAGAGTCAGAGCCCCTGCGCCGAGCCGACGGTCAATGCCTCATCCCCAAGGGGAACCAGATCCCAGTCCCGCACTTGGTGGCCCTGGACTCCGGCCGCGACACGGCCCCACCTCCCCTAACTCCGGGTTTCGGGCTGAGCGATGCGGCCGGCCTCCAAGCCCACGCTCACCGAGTAGCCGCCCGCGCCCCGGGAGCCCGCGCGCTTCTCTGGCATGGCTCCTGCCTCCGCCTCCGACGCAGCTTTCTCCTCCGGAGGTTCCGCGTTCATGCTGCGGTCATGCCTCCGCCGGCTCCGGGCGCCCCTGGATTACAGCTTAGCTGCAAAAGCGGTGGCGGGGCCCGCGCTCTCATGGGCTCTGGGGCCCCAAACGGCCGTAGGTCAAGCGGCAGGCCAGCAGCGGGGCCGTGGGTTGTGAGGGATGCGGAGGCAGCAAGAGCGCGACTGCGCCACAGCCGCCGAACCGAACACAACTCAGGAAG
The DNA here is from genome assembly GCA_006410875.1 of Neotragus pygmaeus. Classification (NCBI taxonomy): domain Eukaryota; kingdom Metazoa; phylum Chordata; class Mammalia; order Artiodactyla; family Bovidae; genus Neotragus; species Neotragus pygmaeus. The sequence continues at coordinate 45,138 of SJYV01030274.1, read as the reverse complement.
ATGCCCACCACTTCCTCGGCCGGCCTGGGTAGTCAGAAAGCCGGACGCCCGCCCCGCCCCGCCCCCGCTTCCCCCCGAGGCTGCCGCGGGTAAGGAGGCCTCGGCCCGAATCTCCGCTCCCGCCAGAAGCTCCGCGCCAGCGCCCGAAGCCTCAGCGGCGCCCGCCCACCTCAGGCCCCTCCCCCACGCTTCCGGGGCCTGCTTGACTTCCGGATGCCGCAGCGCGCCGGAACTGCGTCATCCCCTAAGGCCTCCGACCGTGTTTTCTTTTTCCTGAGCTAGTGTGGGCAAGTGAGAGTGTCGGTGCGTATTGTTAGTGACTGTACTTTTGGCCTTGGTTTGGAAGCCAAACCGCCGAACTATTTTTTTCTGATGCCCCCAACAGTTATATGGATGGGCACGTTCTCAGTTCAGTGACTCTTTGCGACCCCTATGGACAGCACAGCCAGGCTTCCCTGACCATCACCGACTCCTAGAGCTTGCTCAAACTCATGTCCATACAGTCGGTGATGCTATCCAACCATCTCATCCTCTGTCGCCCCGTTCTCCTGCTTTCAAACTTTCATAGCATAAGGGTCTTTTCCAATGAGTCAGTTCTTCCCATCGGGTGGCCAAAGTATTGGAGGTTCAGCATCAGTCCTTCCAATGAATATTTAGGACTGATTTCCCTTCGGATTCGCTGATTTGATCGTTCTAATATGGAAATATCTCCCGATTCTGAAATCCTGAAATGGGAACTATAACTATCATATTTTGTTCCTATTCAGAATCTGAAGCAGACAAGAGCTTACCTGGGCTGTGGGATTATTGGGAGGACATACAGGTCCCTGTTTCAGCTCAGAGCCACTTGATGGTACCAACACGTTGAATATGAACTGATTACTTTGGTGACCAAAAGCTTGGCTTTCTTTGCCCACTGAAGCCGAATAAGAAGTGCAGAGATCGAGTTTGGAGGAAATAGAAAAATGGCTTTAATGCTCAGCCAGTGGAGAGGGGAACACAGTAGGCTCATGCCTTAAGAACTGTGCGCTCACCTCATGAGCGCTACGCTACTGCTAAGTCGCTTCAGTCATGTCCGACTGTGTGAGACTCCATAGACGGCAGCCCACGAGGCTCCCCCATCTCTGGGATTCTCCAGGCAAGAGCACTGGAGTGGGTTGCCATTTCCTTCTCCAATGCGTGAAAGTGAAGTCTCTCAATCGTGTCAGATGCTTAGCGACCTCATGGACTGCAGCCTACCAGGTTCCTCCGTCCATGGGATTTTCCAAGCAAGAGTACTGGAGTGGGGTGCCATTGCCTTCTCCAACATAATCTTCCAAGATCAGGGCTTGCAGTCAGGAGTCAGTGATGAGGAACAAAAGTATAAGGAGCTTGTTTTCTGCCTCTTGCTTTGTTTCAAAATCATAGGCTGGTGTCTGCTGCTGCTGCTGCTGCTAAGTCGCTTCAGTCGTGTCCGACTCTGTGCGACCCTACAGGCGGCAGCCCATTGGGCTCCGCCATCCCTGCGATTCTCCAGGCAAGAACACTGGAGTGGGTTGCCATTTCCTTCTCCAGTGCATGAAAGTGAAAAGTGAAAGTGAAAGTGAAGTCGTGTCTGACTCAGCGACCCCATGGACTGCAGCCTACCAGGCTCCTCCATCCATGGGAGTTTCCAGGAAAGAGTACTGGAGTGGGATGCCATTGCCTTCTCCGAGGCTGGTGTCAGTAACCCAGTAATCAAGTCTGACAATTTGTGGCTCTGTGGCCTTCTTTCTGATATGTAAGAAAGAAGAACTACAAGGGGAAGAGTTTGCTATAAAGATGAGCACCAGATACAGTTTGTGGTGCAAAATGTAGCTCCTGCAGAGTTAGGGAGCAGAAAAGCAAACTTACTTACAGACATGCAGAGTTAGGATCAGTTAAAGTAAGAAAAGTAAGAATGTTCAGGCCTGCTCACTGTTCTCTTTATCTTCATTATTCTCGGGAGAGGGAAAAAAAAAAAAAAACATTTCATCCCCCCCACCCCCCCACCCCCAATGAAACAATTACTCAAAGTCTCATATCCTCTTTGGATAAAATGCTGATGTACAGAGACCCGGTAACACTAATGGTTGTGATTCCATAGATGATTACTGGCTGGAAAGGACATTGTGAGATATTACATTCTACTTTGCAGATGCCAACACAAGTTTCAAAAGCAAAGTGGCTTGGCTAGTTAAAGAGCTAATGTAACAAACAAAATCTCCACAAATTTGGGATACAAATATAGTCAGAATATTTTTTATTAGATGTTTGAGCAGTGAAATGAAAATATCTCCTGAATGTCAGTAAACAACAAATGTCACAGCCATCAGCGATTTCTGGCCTCCAAATGTGAATGAGGGCTCCCCAAACTGGGATCCAGTGGATGCTGACACCCCCTCCACCATGGTGATTGCTGAGGAGCTGGAGGAATGCAAGAAACAAGGTGAACAAGGAAACAGGATTGACCCCAGATAGCTGAGGTGCGCATGAAAGGAATGAATTCTGTGAGACCAGAGGCTTGCCTCTTCCAATACATAGAGTGCTACATTCCTTAACTTGATACCTGATCTTTGATGTTCAGACTGCCTGCTTCCTTTGTTGCAAGCTTGTATACAGCCTGACTTTCCCTCCTGCGTGATATGAGCAGTTTTCTCAGAGTTACTGAGGTGCGATCTCCCAGTTTTGGAGTCCTAAACATTTCCATCAATTAAAATAACACTCTACTTTCACGTTGTGAAAATATTTTTTAGTCTCCAGCATTTTATGCCTCCTTGAACGAAGACAAACACTTTGACTCTGAAGAACTTATGTCTTTCTCCTTATTACTGAGCCACCAGGGAAGCCAAGTTAATGGATACACTATAGCAAATCTAACAAAAATCTTTAGGATNCCAATGAAACAATTACTCAAAGTCTCATATCCTCTTTGGATAAAATGCTGATGTACAGAGACCCGGTAACACTAATGGTTGTGATTCCATAGATGATTACTGGCTGGAAAGGACATTGTGAGATATTACATTCTACTTTGCAGATGCCAACACAAGTTTCAAAAGCAAAGTGGCTTGGCTAGTTAAAGAGCTAATGTAACAAACAAAATCTCCACAAATTTGGGATACAAATATAGTCAGAATATTTTTTATTAGATGTTTGAGCAGTGAAATGAAAATATCTCCTGAATGTCAGTAAACAACAAATGTCACAGCCATCAGCGATTTCTGGCCTCCAAATGTGAATGAGGGCTCCCCAAACTGGGATCCAGTGGATGCTGACACCCCCTCCACCATGGTGATTGCTGAGGAGCTGGAGGAATGCAAGAAACAAGGTGAACAAGGAAACAGGATTGACCCCAGATAGCTGAGGTGCGCATGAAAGGAATGAATTCTGTGAGACCAGAGGCTTGCCTCTTCCAATACATAGAGTGCTACATTCCTTAACTTGATACCTGATCTTTGATGTTCAGACTGCCTGCTTCCTTTGTTGCAAGCTTGTATACAGCCTGACTTTCCCTCCTGCGTGATATGAGCAGTTTTCTCAGAGTTACTGAGGTGCGATCTCCCAGTTTTGGAGTCCTAAACATTTCCATCAATTAAAATAACACTCTACTTTCACGTTGTGAAAATATTTTTTAGTCTCCAGCATTTTATGCCTCCTTGAACGAAGACAAACACTTTGACTCTGAAGAACTTATGTCTTTCTCCTTATTACTGAGCCACCAGGGAAGCCAAGTTAATGGATACACTATAGCAAATCTAACAAAAATCTTTAGGATTGTAGAAAACCTACTTGAAACACTAACAATATAAGATGTAAATCAATAGTAAAAAGAATTTTGTTTGATTTGCTATAGTGTATCCATTAACTTGACTTCCCTGGTGGCTCAGTAGTAAAGAATCTGCCTGAAATGCAGGAGACTTGCAGGAGACATGGTTTCAATCTCTGGTCAGGAAGATCCCCTGGAGATGGAAATGGCAACCTACTCCAGTATTCTTGCCTGGGAAATCCATGGATGAAGGAGCCTGGTGGGCTACAGTCCACAGGGACACAAAGAGTCAACAAAACAGCAACAAAAAACATTGACTGAGGTCTCTTTTATTGAAGAGGAAAAGTTAAAAAATTTACCTCCTTCTCCTTCTGCCTCTGTAACTCAGCTTGCTCCTTGCAAAGTCTAGATTATGTAGGTCTCAGAAAGTGGGGACTCACAATACTGGGAACTGGAGCTTATTTCACTCACTCTTGTCCTAATCTTTGCAATCGCCCTAGCCTCCTAACCCATAAACCCACTTAATCATGCCTGTCCGTGTATAAAAACTCTGTAATCCCTTTGTTTGGGGCTCAGAGCTTGGAGTGTTAACTCCTCTGGGCCCGCTGGCATAATAAACCTGAGTTCTCCAACTCCCTAAGTGTGGTGCTTGGTTTCTCTTGCACTGGTTCCTGAAACATTTCTGGAGCCCAGAGAGATTCCAACCACGCTGGCCCCTTCGAGCCACAGGACTGGTGGCTCAGTAGAGGAGCCCCAAGGTGAATGAGGAGGTGTGCCACCGGATGGTATTCCGAGTTCTCTTTCGACTGGCGTTCTGACACTCCGGGGGACCGAGCCCCGACCAGGGTCATTGGAGGACCTGATCAACTCACCAGGATCAGCCACAGGTAAAGGAGAGACCCCACGGCCCATCCCCAAGCAGGAAATCCTACCCTAATGGGTAGAAGAGGAGACTGATCACCTCGGAGCTTGCAGGAAAGGAGCATCAGATGGGGAGACCTGGGACTCCGGAAAAGGGAGATATTATGATAACCTCTGAATGACTGTGTATACATGATTGCTGATTGAAGGAAGTAAAAGTGAGCTCCACAGTCCTGAGACTAGGGAGCCGAGAGGGTCCAAAACATGCGGTTCCGTGATGACTTTGTAAGGCTGAAAGATGGTGCCAGTCTCTGAGGGATTTGATCCCTCCCAGTGAGGCTGGTCTGGGGAGGGGGTTTTTACCAACCTGCCAATATTAAGAGGTGTCTTAGATCACCCTCGGGAGAGCCGCCAGGTAGAAGAAAAATGAACATGAATGAGTGTGAGGCCTGATTCACTTGCGCTTCAGGCTTGATTTTGTGGCTTCATGGCCTTCATGGCTACAGAGTCCAAGTGGGCCTTAGCTTGCAGTTCCGTGGTGACTTCATATGGCTGAAGGCGGTGTCTGCCTCTGGCGGACCCAGTCCCTCCCTGTGAGACAGATCCGGATCAGGGGTTTATACTGATCCACCAATGCTAAGAGGCACCTAAGTTCCTCCCGGGGAATGCGGCCAAGTGGGCACCTCAATGGGCTCCTCCTTTGAGGATGAACCCACCCTTGTTTGTCTTTGTGCCACCGACTCAGGGCAGGATACACAGGGAGGGAGAAATTATTGGTTACCTGTTATTCTTCTGTGGACTGACTCTTTGAGCTGATATCTAAGAGATTAGGTTTTCCTCAAAATCCTGCCAGGTAGATTACATTTGTCAACATGGGGGGAAGTTCCTCTGAGCCAACAGTTTTAGATCGCATGATAAAGAACTTTAAGAAGGGCTTTGTAGGAGATTATGGAGTCAGGATGACCCCCAGGAAGCTTCGTAACTTATGTGAGCTCCACTGGTCATTCGTTAACTTTGGATGGCCGCCAGAGGGCACTTTCCTCTTGCCCACTGTCTAAGCAGTGCTCCAGGTAGTCGCTGGGACTCCAGGACATCCAGACTAGTTTCCATACATAGATTCCTGGCTTCTAATAGCACAGACCCTTCCTCCATGGGCAAGATTTTGCACAAACAGACAGGGACAGAGGAGGGTATTTGTGGCACAACCACTCAGAAAAAAAGAAAGAAGGAAAAAAAACCTATATTGCAGGGAGATCCAGTGGAAGAACCACTACTGCCCCTGCCCATGTTACCCCGACTCCGCAAGCTCCAGCACAGCCAGCACCAGACTCATTGCCAGACAGTCTACTCCACCACCACCCGGTGTCCCCTGCACCACCTCATGAGCAAGACTGGAGCCCTGAGCCAGTAGGGAAGCAGCTCTACTCAGCCAAACAATCTAACTAGCTGGCCACGGCCCATCAGATGCCACTGCGAGAGACTCGGGGTCCTCAAGAAGTGAACAAGTATGGCTCAGTCCAGCCTGGTCACTCCATCCTCTATTATCAGCCCTTCAGCACTACTGATCTCCTGAACTGAAAACAGCGTAACCCAGCATACTCTGATAAACCATAGGCTATGACTGACCTCCTAGAGTACAGTTTCCACACCCATCAGCCTACATGGGACGACTATTGCCAGCCCCTTATGTCTTTCTTCACCAGTGAAGAAAGGCGATGCATCTCGACAGAAGCCCAAAAATGGCTCCAAGGACAAGCCCCCCAGAGGTCTTAGATGTGGAAGAATGGGCACCAGAAGCAATGCCAGAGATGAAACCTAATTGGGATTTCAAACCAGAGAAGGACAAGAAACCCTGAGTCACTACCATGATGCCCTTCTACATGGACTTCGAGCGGGAGACAAAAAAAACCAGCAATATGTCCAAAATTACAACAATAATCCAAAAAGCAGATGAGACCCTCACTGATTTCTATGAAAGACTATGTGAAGCGTTCCGGACATACACCCGGTTTGACCCTGAGACAGCCAAGAATCAATTAACACTGCTTTTGCGGCTCAATCCTGTGCAGACATCCTATGGAAGCTCCAAAAGCTGGAAAGCTCTGTGACGAATGCCACACAGCTCCTGGAGTTAGCAAATAGACCTCCTGGAGGTCTTTGTGAACCGAAACTGTGAAGCCCAACGAGAAACAGATAAAAAAAAGTGAAACAGAAAGCAGCCTGCCTGGCAGCAGCACGGAGGAACTCAGATCCAGTGAAACAGACCATTCCCTCGTGGAAAGGGGAAACTAAGATGCGACCACCACTATGCTACAATGAGTGTGCCCATTGCAAAGAGACCAGATACTGGAGGGATGAGTGCCCCCATCACAGAGGGACATCTAAAGAGTCAAAGCAGTTCAGTCAACCCAACAAAGAAATCTCGCTGTCTGAAACCTTATCGACTTGGCTGGAGCAGAATCAGTCTAGGGAAGACAGGGTTCCCTGATCCTGNAAAGAGACCAGATACTGGAGGGATGAGTGCCCCCATCACAGAGGGACATCTAAAGAGTCAAAGCAGTTCAGTCAACCCAACAAAGAAATCTCGCTGTCTGAAACCTTATCGACTTGGCTGGAGCAGAATCAGTCTAGGGAAGACAGGGTTCCCTGATCCTGGGCCCTCGGGAGCCGATGGTCACAATGAAAGTAGGGGGCCAATCATCGTCTTTTACAGTGGATACTGGAGTTGAGCACTTCGTGGTAACCACACCTGTGGCTCCCCTCACAGGCCGAACAGCAACTATTGTTGGGGCCCAGGGGACAGGGCAGCCCGCTCATTTTGCAAGGCCTGTTCGTGTCGCCTAGGGAGCCATCTGGTGACTCATGAATTTTTGTACTTACCGGAATGCCCCATTACCTGCTGGGGAGAGACTTACTGACCAAACTGGGGGCGCAAATCACCTTTGTCCCCAGAAAGCCTGTGAGCCTCACCCTGGGGAGCCAATCGGCTCTGATGATGGTCGTGCCCAGGGAAGGTGAAGGCTTCTCTATTCTTCAGGGAGGGAACAAATAAACACCTCCCCCCCAGCCTGCTAAATAATTCCCTTATGTCTGGGCAGAGAAGGGACCCCCAGGTTTGGCCAAAAACCATGCCCCCATTGTAGTGGACCTGAGGCCAGGAGCCACTGGTTAGACAGAAACAATATCCAGTACTACGAGAGGCATGCCTGGGAATTCCAACCACATCCAGTGCCTACAAGATGCCGAGATTCTAATAGAATGTCAGTCTCCCTGGGACACTCCGCTCTTACGAGTCAAAGAGTCTGAAGGGAACTAATTGATTATGGCCCTGTCTGGGACCTCCACTCCGTCAACAGTTCAGTGATCACCATCCAACCAGTGGTCCCAAATCCCTACATTCTCCTGAGTCTCTTATCTGCTCAGGCAAGCTGGTTCACGTGCGTCAATCTCAAGGACTCATTCTTCTGCCTCCAGCTGCCCTTGTTTGCCTTTGAATGGCAAGATCCACACACTGGGAGAAAGACACAGTTGACTTGGACTTGACTGCCACAAGGCTTCAAAAACTCACCTACCCTGTTTGGTGAAGTCCTGGCTGCAGACCTTGCTGCCCAGAGAAACATTAAACTGCACCCTGCTCCAGTACGTGGATGACCTGTTGCTAGCCAGTCCCACCCGAGGGGACTGCTGGAGAGGCAGCAAACTGCTGGAGCTGGCTCTACTCTCCACCACAGGGTACAAGGTGTCATGGGAAAAGGCTCAGATCTGCAGACAGGAGATCAAGCGGTTGGGGTTTGTTATCTCAAAAGGGCACTGGGCGCTCAGACATGAGAGGAAACGAGCCATCTGTTCAATACCTCAGCGGAGCACCAAGAAAGAAGTCTGCTAGTTGCTTGGGGCTGCTACATTCTGCCGGATCTGGATGCTGGGTTTCTCTGAAATTGCCAAGCCTTTGTTTAAAGCCACAGAGGGTCTGGTAAGGACTGCCTAGGGTGGGGAAGGCTCCAGCATTAGGGCTGCCAGATGTGACATGGGAGTTTAACCTCTTTATACATGAGAAAAATCCCACTGCAGTGGGGGTTCTCACACAAACAGCTGGGCGATGGCAGTGCACAGTTGCATTCCTGTCCAAACAACTGGATTCAGTGGCCGCAGGAAGGCCGCCAGGCCTCCGGGCCTTAGCTGCTACTGTGATTTTGGTCAGAAAAGCAAATAAGCTTATTCTAGGACAAAATATAAACGTAAAGGTTCCCCATGCTGTTTCTGCCCTGATGAACAGCCAGGGGCATAAGTGACTGACCAACTATAGGATGACTCACTATCAAGCACTGCTTTGCGAAAACCCTCAGGTCCAACTCAAGACTGTGTGGACACTGAACCCCACCACCATTTAACCTATGGAAGTGGTATCAAAGTTATGAGGAGGTCATCGATGAAATTTACTTGAGCCAGCTGGACTTGACAGACATTCCCCTCCAGAACCCAGCACTGGAACTGTTTACTGATGGAAGCGGTTTCATCCAAGATGGGCAGTGCAAAACAGGCTCTGCCACAGCAACAACTGATAAGACAGTGAAGGCTGCGGCCTTGCCACAAGGGTGGTCAGCACAGTGGCCTGACTGTGGGCACTAGCCCAGGCACTGAGGCATGCCGAAGGGAAACGAGTCATCTATACTGATTCAAGGTATGCCTTTGCTACTTTACATGTTCATGGAGCCATTTATAAAGAAAGGGGNCGGCCTTGCCACAAGGGTGGTCAGCACAGTGGCCTGACTGTGGGCACTAGCCCAGGCACTGAGGCATGCCGAAGGGAAACGAGTCATCTATACTGATTCAAGGTATGCCTTTGCTACTTTACATGTTCATGGAGCCATTTATAAAGAAAGGGGACTATTGACAGCAGGGGGAAAGGAGATTAAAAACAGAAAATAAATTCTTCAGCTGTTAGAAGCAGTCTGGCAGCCTTCCCAAGCGGCAGTCATCCACCGTAAATGCCACCAGTGAGGAACTGATGCACTCAGCAAAGGGAATCGGTTGGTGGCCAGACAGCCAGGGAGGCGGTGACCCAGCTGAGCCCCACAGCGGGCCCCGAGTCGGTCTTTAGGTTCCTATTGTCACCAGAATTCCCTCCATCCCCAGAGTATACCAAGGAAGAAGGTCAGTGGGCTCTAAGTGAGGGAGGGCGACAAGAAAAGGAGGGCTGCTGGAAGCTCCCAGACCAAAGACTGCTTGTCCCCAGCAGTCTAGCAGTCCAGCTGGTAAAACAACATCATGACACAACTCATTCAGGAAAAGCCCGGAGAGTTTCCTGAGCCACTACTATTTCGTTCCTAAGCTCCCAACCCTGTGTGCCCAGTTCAGTGCTAGATGTGTGACTGTGCCCAGAACAATGCCAGCCAAGANAAGCTCCCAGACCAAAGACTGCTTGTCCCCAGCAGTCTAGCAGTCCAGCTGGTAAAACAACATCATGACACAACTCATTCAGGAAAAGCCCGGAGAGTTTCCTGAGCCACTACTATTTCGTTCCTAAGCTCCCAACCCTGTGTGCCCAGTTCAGTGCTAGATGTGTGACTGTGCCCAGAACAATGCCAGCCAAGAACCGAGACCCAACCCAGGGGTGCAGACAGTTGGGACACTGCCCTTTGAAGATCTAGAAGTGGACTTTACTAAAGTCAAGGCCTATAGGGACTCTAATATACTTGTGGTAGTCTGCACCCCCTTGGAATGGGCAGAAGCCTACCCCACATGCGCTGAACGGGCACGAGAAGTGGCCAAGGCCTTACTAAGAGACATGATCCCGAGACATGTGCTGCCTCTCTCTACAGAGGCTGACACTGGGCCAGCTTCTGTGTCTGAGAGAATCCAAACTTTATCCAGGACCCTGGGAATCAAATGGAAGCTTCACATTGCTTACAGGGTACAGAGCTCCAAGCTGAATGCATGAATTGGACCCCCAAGACTACATTAGTTAAACTCTGTCAGGAGACCCGGTTATCTTGGGTCAACATGTTATCCCTAGCCTTACTCAGACTCTGATGCACCCCAAGGTCCTCAGGCTATTTTCCCTTTGAGATCGTATATGGGAGAACACCCTGAGTGGTAGGAAAACTCAAGGGAGACCCCCAGCAGCTAGCTGACCTGAAGATGTCCTGACACCTCCAGGCCCTGGGAGAAGTCTTCCACCACATTGCCAGAGAAACCTTAGAAAGCACAGCCATTCCTCTGGGCAACTGTGTTCATCCTTGTCAGCCAGGAGATGAGATACAGGCTAAAGACTGGAAAAAGGAACCACTTCAACCAGTTTGGATAGGCCTTCACACCGTTGTCCTGTCAACCCATACTGCTGTTAAAAGTTGCAGGTGTCACCCCTTGGATCCACCACACCAGAGTCAAGAAGGCAGCAGCTTCCTGTGATGAGGACACCTGGAAAACGTTTTGGGACCCCCGAAACCCCCTCAAGATGGGGTTGCGAAAAGAACAGCCCTCACCCACCAAGGATGCTGAGCTGGGTTCTAGTCACTCTAGAAGCTGCCTAGTCAACGCACGGCAGAAGCTTGAGGATCCGGCTCTCAAATTTCAATGGATTTTCATTGTCTACCCTGGCCTGTATCCCTGATTGGTATTGTTGCTGTGCTCGTCACTACAGGACTAGCTTCAGTCAAACCTCAAGACTGGGATTTGGGTCAGAAGCTGTGGTTAGCTGTCTGTTATCTTGCTGAAGTGGGAAGCTTCATTCTTTTTAGATGTCTCTTATGATCAATTCTCCCGACTAACTAAATTGCTTCACAGTATAGCTGACCCCCCTTCACAATAAGCTCAGTTTCTATAGCCATGACAACCCAAAGATGGGGAGAAAACCTTTTGCTAGTGCTCAGTTATCTGTTACGTGCAGGCTGCTGTGCAGCCTTTTAGTGCCCTTGCTGTAACAGATGGTGCCATTCCTTATCCATCACGCACCTGTCAACATTATAGCCAACCCTTGGAAAAACGCTTACTTAACCACCAGCTAGAAGAATGGATAGATAGCCAACCCTATAGGCCAACCACCTACTGCCTTCATAACCGTGTGATGTATATCCAGGGGCCTGGGTGCCAAAAAATGTTTTCAAGTTATGCCCTCTATGGCTGCTATGTTTTCCCCACCAGAGGATCCAAACTCGTACCCAGTCAGAGGATCTGACACCATGGCATTGCCATCATGCCCCTGTGCCTCCATCTACCCTCAAATGCCACACAGATTTTACAACCCAGAACAGGTGTCTGTCTGACAAATAAATGGAAAAACCTACTGGACAAGGACAATAAAGCAGACAAACGAAATCAGGGACCAACTTTGCCCTAAAAAATCAGTCTCTGACCGTTGGCAGTATGACCCGGGTTACAGAGTTAACTCCCCCTTAGATTCTTGTCTGTACCAGTTTCTCAACACAACTTATCGCCTTCTTAATGACACCAACACCCAGTTGGCCAGGGGTTGCTGGCTTTGCTTATCCTTAAGAATTCCATGGTACTTAGCTACACCAGTACCATCATACAACAGCCATGGGAACTCCTACATATCCACACTGACAAGGGCCAGTCTTAAGGACAATTGAGTTAACTCAAAAGGGTCCAGAGTGCTTTACAAATGATAAAGTCGCTCAGTCATGTCCAACTCTTTGCAACCCCATGGACTATAGCCTTCCTGGCTCCTCTTTCCATGGGATTTTCCAAGCAAGAATACTGGAGTGGATTGCCATTTTCTTCTCCAGAAGATCTTCCCAACCCAGGGATTGAACCCAGGTCTCCCACATCGTAGGCAGATGCTTTACCGTCTGAGCCACCAGGGAAGTCCAAACCTGTAGGCAACTTAGCCAAGGACCAATATAATCAAACTTTAAAAGGTGAGTGGCCCATTCATCCTCCCACAAACACAATATGATGCCACTCCCATCAAGGTGTTTTCTTTGTTTGTGGAACAGGTGCTTACTTATGTATACCAGTCAAATGGATGCACCTTAGGTTTCCTTAGCTTTCCTCACTCCCCAGACAAATGTTGTTCCTAACAACCAGACTCTCACCATACCTTTGGCAGCACGTATGTGGTCAAAAAGAACCAATCAGTTTATACCCCTACTAATTGGTCTGGGAATTACGGCTGGGATAGGTATGGGAATAGGAGAAATCGCTTCATCACTACTTTTTACCGTACACTATCCAAGGACTTCACAGATGACATTGAGAGAGTAACCAAATCTTTAGTGGCTTTACAGGACCAACTAGACTCCGTGACTGAGGTGGTTTTACAGAATAGGAGAGGGCTAGACCTACTGACGGCTGAAAAGGGAGGGCTTTACCTCTTCTTAAACAAAGAATGCTGCTTTTATATAAACCAATCAGAAATAGTCAGTGTAAGGTACAGTTCAGGCCGAGGCAGAAAGAGGAAAGACGACCTCAACAGAAGTAGGTTACCTTTATTCAGGCAAGGAGGGGCGACAGTCGGCCTAACGACCAGGCTGAGCTTGGAGAGGGATCAGAGAGGCTCCATATTTATAGGGAGGTTTGTGGAAGCGATAAGGGAAACATTAATCAGGCAGGATGTTTTGGTATTCTTTAGTTGAGATGGCATTTGTAGTTGGGCAGGGGGTGATAAGTCTTCTGTGCAGGTGTAGGGGGTGGAAGGTTTCTGGACAGGGAGTGATAAAAGTCCCAGATAGATGCAACCAACCTGGAGCATCAGGGCGGGACCTAAAGTTCTGTTTTGTTTTATCCAAAGTTAGATGGTTCAGCAAGGGCCTTTGAAACTGTTGTCTTCTTTTTTAGGCACAAAAGACTCCTTCAGTCAGGGACATGGCCCAACAGCTAAGGGGACAAATCACAAAAAGGAGAGAGAAACTAGCTAATTCCTGGAGTGATTGGAACAATATCTGGAGCTGGGCATCGTGGCTTCTCCCTTTAACAGGTCCTCTCTTCATGTTCTTGACAGCACTCTTGTTTGGCTCTTGTTTTCTCAAAGCAATTACCTGATTCATAACCTCTCAGATCGAATCCATAAAGTTACAAATAGTAATAGATCAATATAACCCCCTAAACGATGGGGAGCTCTGAATGTCCTACCAAAAGATGAGATGATGCTTTCTACAACAAGTGATAGGAGCATCAAGAGTGAGGAACAAAGAGGAAGGTTAAAATTTTACACATCCTCCTGTCCTTCTGCCCCTGTAACTCATCTTGCTCCTTACAAAGTCTGGATCATGTAGGTCACATAGTCTCAGAAAGTGGGGACTTACAATACTAGGAACTGGAGCTTATCTCACTCACCTGTGTCCTGCTTTTTGCAACTGCCTGGCCCATGCTTAATCATGCCTGTCCGTGTAAAGGTCAGGCATCCCCCTCTCTACCTTGACCACTGTTCCCACATGCAGGAAACCTCTTAGTTTAAACCAGCCTATTAGCAACTAGTGTTGCCCACTATAGTAGGTCTATAAAAACTCTGTAACCCCTTTGTTTAGGGCTAAGAGCTTGGAGTGTTAACTCCTCTGGGCCTGCCTGCGTAATAAACCTGAGTTCTCCAACTCTCCAATTGTGGTGTTTGGTTTCTCAATTACTGGTTTCTGCAACATTTCGAGTAAACAACACCTGTCTTCAAGGGATGTTCTAGGAGTGTTCATCAAGTCATAGCACAGACATACAAGAGTCAACTGCAAGATGTTTCACTCGTACCGCTCAAAAAAAAATCACAGGAAATGATGTCAACTTTGCTAAATATTAGAGAAATCCAAATCAAAACTATAACGAAGTATCACCTCACACCAGTCAGAATGGCCATTGTCAAATACTCTACAGAGAACCAATGCTGGAGAGGGTGTGAAGAAATAAGAACCCTCCTCCATCAATGCTGGAATGTCAGCTGGGAAGAGCCACTGAGAAAGTGTGCACGCGTGCTAAGTCACTTCAGCTGTGCCTGACTCTCTTCAGCCCTGTGGACAGTAACCGGTCAGGCCCCTCTGTCCCTGGGCTTCTCCAAGAAAGAACATTGGAGTGTGGACAGTAACTGGTCAGGCCCCTCTGTCCATGGGACTCTCCAGGAAAGAACACTGGAGGGGGCTGCCATGCCCTCCTCCAGGGACCTTCCCCACCCAGGGATCAAGCCCTGCCTCTTACGTTTCCTGTGTTGGCAAACAGGTTCTTTACCACCAGTGCCACCTGGGAAGCCCACGGAGACAGTGTGGAGGTTCCTTAGACAACGAAACTGGGAATGAAATTAAAATATTTCTGTTGATTTAAGAATATTCCCAGCCTAAAAGTTGAGATTTATATTTTATCCAGTGGGAATTTTTGCCATCTCAAGCAACCCTGAGAGAACTGCTCCCAGGAGGTGAAGGGAGGAGCCAGGTTACAGAGAACTTTGTAACAAAGAGCAAGTAGTCTAAATATCAAAAGATTATTGTTAAAGAAAGCCAGATATCCTGAGCCAAGGAATTTAGTGCTTTTCTGTGTAAGGGAAGATGCAAGAGTCCCTGCTCACTGAATTCATTCCTTTCATACGTACCTCGCCTATCTGGGGCCAGCATCCTGTTTTCACATCCTGAGCTTCCTTTCCTCAGGGCTCACTGCAGGGAGTTTCTGCAGTCTACGGAGAGGGCGATGGCACCCTACTCCTGTACTCTTGCTGGAAAATCCCATGGATGGAGGAGCATGGTGGGCTGCAGTCCATGGGGTCTTGAAGAGTCGGACACAGCTGAGTGACTTCACTTTCAGTTTTCACTTTCATGAACTGGAGAAGGAAATGGCAACCCACTCCCAGTGTTCTTGCCTGGAGAATCCCAGGGACAGGTGAGCCTGGTGGGCTGCCGTCTATGAGGTCACACAGAGTCAGACACGACTGAAGCCACTTAGCAGCAGCAGCAGCAGCAGCAGCATGGAAATGAATGGCTTGGTAATGAATCAGTAGGGAAGAGGGAGGATGAGATAACCGCCCTCCTCACTGGAAGTCAGGCGGTCCCAATTACAGAACCAGACTGGGACTACAACACAGCTAAAGGAAGATGGGATCAGAGTCATTTTGCCAGATGTATTCTTGAAGGACTCAGGCTGGCGTGTGCTAAGCCTTTAAACTATGGCAAATTGGCAGACATAGAACAGGAGAAGGAAGCTCCTGGTAAATTCCTAGATAGACTGAGAGAAGCCCTCCGCAGATTCACTGAGATTGAGCCCGAAAGTGAAGAGGGAAAAGTGACCTTAAAGGATAGATTTCTCACTCAGTCTGCTCCAGATATCCGCTGTAAGCTATTAAAGTGGGTGTATGGACCAAATCAGTCTTTAGATAATCTGTTACAACTGGCTCAGACAGTCTATTATGGTAAGGAACATGAGGAAAAGAAAGAAATGCAGGAAAAGACAAAGGAACAGGTGGGAGCCCTCTCAATGGCTATGAAAACTGTTCTTAAACATCCCAAGAAAAATTTCCAGAGGGACCCAGGTGAAAGGGATGGGCTTGCTATTACTGTGGAAAAGAGGGGAACCTCAAGCGGGATTGCCCTCAAGCATCCAAGCTGCTCCCAGATCCAGGTCTGGTCTGCAAAGGACCACACTGGAGGAGAAACTGCCCCCAAAGGTCTCAGGAGTCAGACTCTCAAGACAATCAGGACTGAAGGTGCCCAGGGGATCCCCACACAAGTTCCCGTCCTAATTACACCTGAGGAACCCCAGGTATTAATAACTGTGGGGAGCCAATCCATCGATTTCCTTTTAGATCCTGGGGCAACTTACTCCATGCTTACTGAAGCCCCGGCTCACTTTCTTCCTGATCCGCTTCCATAATGGGACTGTCTAGAGGAGCCAAAAGGTGTTACGTCAGTGTTTCTGTCAGTTGTGACTGGTATTCAGTGCTGTCTTCACACGAGTTTCTGATCGTGCCAGAGTCTCCCTCACCCCTTTTGGGGAGGGATATACTGAGCAAGGTCCATGCCTCTGTTTTCATGAACATGGAGCCTTCCCATTATCTCCCTTTAATTGAACAAAATGTAAATCCTAGAGTATGGGCTGATGGAAAATCTGTGGGTTGAGCACAAAATGCTATTCCTGTAGTTGTCCAGCTCAAAGACCCATACTTATTTCCACATAAGAAGCAGTATCCACTGAAACATGAGGTTAAGGAAGAGTTTAAACCCATCATCGAAAATGTAAAGGAGCAGGGACTCTTAGTTCCCTGTAACAGT
The DNA here is from genome assembly GCA_006410875.1 of Neotragus pygmaeus. Lineage (NCBI taxonomy): Eukaryota > Metazoa > Chordata > Mammalia > Artiodactyla > Bovidae > Neotragus > Neotragus pygmaeus. Next base: position 28,314 of record SJYV01030274.1, on the reverse strand, counting down.
CCATGCAACACTCCTATTTTGGGTATAAAGAAATCAAATGGTAAATGGAGACTTGTCCAAGATTTACAAATAATAAATGAGGCTGTAGTTCCTTTACACCCTGTGGTGCCTAACCCTTACACGCTATTGTCTGAAATTCCTGAACAAGCCAAATATTTCTCAGTAATTGATTTAAAAGATGCCTTCTATTCAGTGCCTTTGGCGGAGGAAAGTCAATTTCTATTTGCCTTTAAAGACCCTATGCAGCCAGCTTCTTAGTTAACCTGGACAGTTTTGCCCCAGGGATTTCGTGATAGTCCTCACTTATTTAGACAAAGTTTGTCACGAGATCTACAAAACTTTAATAGCTCTGAAGCTGTGGTGTTACGATATGTAGATGATATTTTGCTCTGTGCTGAGACAGAGGAAGCTTGTTCACGAGCCTCAGAAGATTTCTTAAACTTTTCTCAGTCTGCGGTTACAAGGCATCAAGAGAAAAGGCTCAGCTTTGTCAACAATCTGTTAGATATCTGGGCCTAATCATACCAGAAGGGACTAGGGCCATAGGCCTTGAGAGAATTAAACCTATACTAAATCATCTCCTACCTATGACTTTAAGACAAACAAGAGGATTTTTGGGAATCACGGGTTACTGTCACATTTGGATTCTGGGTTATGGAGAACTTGCCCGGTCTTTATATAAACTCACAGCTGAAACTCAGCAGGCCCAAACTGACAAGCTGGTTTGGTCTCCAGATACTCGAAAGGCTTTAAGGTTCTTCAGACTGCACTCCTGCAAGCTCCCGTTCTTGTTAGGGGAAGCACACTGATTGAAACCGCCCACCCTGGTCAGGCCCTTTAGTAATAATTCACATGAGTTGTTTTATGACAGGAGCTGCTGGTAAGGAATACGGAACTTAATAAGCCACCACCAACCAGAAGAGTTCAGGGAAGATCAAAAGGAGACGCCGCGTGTCCATCCACTTCCCAGAATCCCTCTCGCTAGCGTCCGTCTTGGCTGAGTGATGCGTGTGCCACCAGGAAAGGCTCTGAATTAGAGTGACTGGTCAAAGACAGCCTGGAGACTAATCTCACCACCATGAAACTGGGGACTGGGAGCCACGCGGCAGGGCAGTCCTCCTGGGTCCCTAACCCTCCTCTCCACCCGGGTGCCCTTCCCAATAAAATCTCTTGCTTTGTCAGCACAAGTGTCTCCGCGGACAGTTCATTTCTGAGTGTTAGACAAGAGTCTGGTTTCAGGCCCTGGAAGGGGTCCCCCTTCACGCAACACTCTGAGCTTGCCCCAGGGTCAGAATTCAATTCGTTTGTCACTGAAAGAAAAGGTGTGGCCTTGGGAGTTCTGACACAACCCCGAGGGCCTCACCAGCAACCTATTGCTTATCCAAGCAGAGAATTAGATGTAATTTCACGTGGGTGGCCCCACTGCCTAAGAGTAACTGGGGCAGCAGCTTTATTAGCACCTGAAGCTTTAAAAATGATTAATGGACGAAACCTTACTGTACTGACTTCTCATGATGTGAGTGGAATCTTAAATTCTAAGGTTAATTAATGTTTGGATGACAGTAGGCTTCTTAAATATCAGTCATTGTTGTTAGAAGGATTAGTAACTAAGCTTAAAGTTTGTGGAAATTTAAACCCTGCCACTTTCCCTCCTGAGAAGGAAAATGAAACACCTGCTCCCGATTGTTCCCAATTTCTAACTTTATGCAGCTCGGGAAGATCTAATGGATACCCCATTAGACAATTCTGACANCCCAGGCTCCCTGGACCCCAGGAGCGGCCCCAGGGCTCTGTCTCTGGTGCTGGAGCCAGGCCAGGAGCGCACTCCCCCGCCCACAGAGGGCGGGGCTGAGAAAAAGGGCAGCATCCACCGACGCCCTCTAAAAAGTTCCTCCCTGAGTCCCACAGCGAGCGTCCCCATTGCCGCGGAGGAAGACCTGGCGCGCGTACCGCACCACATCCTCATAGTGTTGAGTTAACACGTTGGCGGTCCGGGCTGTCGGGTCTCTTGGGGCCACGTCAGAGGACGTGGGCATTGACTCTACTGGTTTAAACGTTATGGAGCCTTGCACAGCTTTCAGGCATTTAATTCACGTTGCAGGTCAGATCTGCGGTTACTGGGAGACCGTCATTAAAAGGGTGATGAGCAACGAAAGAGCCACAGTCAAACCAGAAACACTTGGCCGCTTCCGAAGGTGATAAATGGGGCAGCGTGTCACTTTGCTTTCGTTGTGTCTAATGATGCTCTGACTTTAAGTAAACTGTTCTTGCAAATATGATCATGTAATTGAGGCATCTGTCTTACTCGCTATTTGGCAAACGTGTCCTTTCAGCGCCACTCCAAATGAAATTTGGGGAATTTGGCTAATCACAGTCTAACAGATGTTTTGTCCAGTTCTACACAATCTTAATTTTAGCAGACACAAATCCCTCCACTCCTTGATGTTCTAACTGGCATCTTTCCACATCAATATGGAACAGAGAAGATGAGAAAACAGGAATTTTGTCACATCGAGTCTTGATCCCATAGCTTTAATTAATTTAACCAGGACCCCACTAGGCCTTGATAGCAGCAATTATTTAAAGTGAACCTCGAGAAACCTGAGTTCCGGTACTGTACTCAGCAGCCTCCCAAAGCTAACATCTTAAATATTCTATAGCAGAAGTTCACTGCTTACCCACGCGGGCTCTGATGTAAAAGTCCCATGAACGCACAGAAACTAGAATTTATTCCAACACACAGGAGATGCAAAAGGTAAGCACCCTTGCAAAAGACACTTTTCTAATCCTTACCAAGGACAGCAGGAACCTCATCGAAAGGGCAGTAACATCAGAGCCCTGCTGCGAAGGCTCAAGGTAAAAACCAAACATTTCAATTATCCCTTTCGGCAGGAAAACCAGTTCTCTCTGCTTTGGACTGTAATTACCCAGGTGTCACCATCCGCCTCTCTCCCAAGTGCTGGCTTTTTACCGGAGGTGACTGGCGTCTGGAAACAGAGTGCCCACCCCACTTTGTTCTGAGTAAAAGTGAGACCTTTTTAAAAGGACATGTGTGAGAGAAATTAAAGGGAGCTAATAACACTATCACATCACAAGATGAATGGAAAACACGTTTTGACTAAGAAATGAGACACTTCGAGCTCTAAGAAAAGCTTCAAGCTCACACTGCCTCGGCTTATCCCGTGACAGAAGCATGCCTCTTCTCATGCATCAGTGGAAGCGTTTTCTATCATTTTGCTCAAAAAAATGCACCAGTTTTCTTGGTCTCCTGATTTTTAACAACGGGAATGTCCAACCCCGCCCCAGCTCCCTGGACAAATGCAGTGACAGCCAGCAGCCGGGCCTGGAGCTCCCCCGCCACGGACCAGCCCTGGGAAGTGGCTCATCAGTAACCCCTTGACTGCTCGTGTCTTTATCCAAAATGGGGACAGTGGGGCACCCACCTCCGGGGGTGCTGGGAGGCGCAGACGACGTGACGGATGCTCGGGGCCCAGTGAGTGTTGCTGTTATTTCCGTGGGAGGACCCTCCCTGGAGGAGCCACCAGACAGGTCCTGCCGGAACCCACGGCCCTGGCCGCCCCCTGCCCGTGCTTCCCTCCCCCCCCCCCCCCCCCCCCCC
>SJYV01030274.1:0-14424 GCA_006410875.1 Neotragus pygmaeus | reverse complement strand
GTCACAGTCATCATGGTCATTAAGGCCTTTTTCCACAGCTCTTCCGGTATTCTTACCACCCTCTCCTTATTATTTCCTGCTTCTCTTAGATCCACACCATCTCTGTGCTTTATGGTGCCCATCTTTGCATGAAATATTCCCTTGATATCTCTAATTTTCTTGAAGAGATCTCTACTCTTTCAAAGTATACATCAAAAAAAGTGACTTGCATCCTGAAAGTATAAAGAACTCTCAAAACTCAACAGAGAGAAAATATTTGCAAATGATGTGACTGACAGGGCTTGATTTCCAAAATATACAAATAGCTCACACAAGTCAATAACACAAAAAAGTGAACAACCCAATCAAAACACAGGCAGAAGGCCTCAACAGACATTCCTCCAAATAAGACATACAGATGATCAGCAGACTCATAGAAGATGCTCAACATCACTAATTATCAGACATATTCAAATCAAAACTACAGCGAGCTATCACCTCACACTAGTTAGAAAGATCACCATCAAAAAGTGTACAAGTAACAAATACCGGAGAGGGTGTGGAGGGAAAGGAGCGCTTGTGCACTGCTGGAGGAACGTGAGTTGAGGCCGCCACTTTAGGATCAGTGTGCAGGTTTGCCAGAAAACTAAAGACAGAATTACAACATGATCCAGCAGTCTCATGCTGGGCACATATCCAGACAACACTCTAGTTCAAAAAGATACATGCACCCCTGTGTTCAGAGCAGCACTGTTGGCAAGAGCCAAGACTTGGAACAGCGTAAACGTTCACTGACAGATGAATGAATAAAGATACGGTACATACATACAAGGGCATACTACTCAGGGATTTTAATGGAAAGAAAGAAAGGACGCCATTCGCAGCAACCTGGATGGACCTAAAGATCGTCATACTAGGTGAAGTAAGTCAGACAGAGAAAGACAAGCATCATATGATATCCCTTATATGTAGAGTCTAAAATTAGGACACAAAACTCGGCAGTGAAAAAAAGTGGGCAGAAGATATACAGATACTCCACCAAGGAGGAGATATCGATGGCAAATCAGCACACGAAAAGATGTTCCACATCATAGATCATTGAGGAAATACAAACTAAAACCACAGTGAGACACTACAGCCTTCTCAGAGCTGCTGAACCAGTCAGAATGACTCTCGAGAGACTGGAGAAACGGGAACAGAAAATGGTGCAACCACTTTAGAAAACAGTTTCTTCAAAGGTTAAAGTTTAAAGGTATGGCAACCTAGGATTCAGCCGTTCCACTCACAGGTGTTTTCACTCAGGAAATGAAACCACACATCTGTACAAAGTCCTGCGTGCAAATTTTCAGAGCCATTTTATTTGCAAGAGCCACAAGCTGTAAACAACCCAAATATCCCTCAGCAGGTGAATGGATAAGGTAATTGCGATGTATCTATGCCAGGGAGTTCAGCTCACTGATGAGAAGGATGGGGCCTCGATGCTCCCAGCCGCATGGGTGAGCCTGGCAGCAGTTGGCTTGACTGAAAGAAGCTGGACGAGAAAGAACACACACCCTGGTGTTCATTTGTGTAAACGCAGAATATGCGAGCTATGATACGGCGACAGAATGCAGGTTGGTGGAGGCCTGGAGAGGGGCTTCAGAGCGGGGGTGGGATGGATCTCCAGGGGCACAGGAAGCTTTCAAAGGTGAGGCTATTTTTCCTGACAGCAGTGGTGGTTTCAGGAGTATATACACCTGCCAAAACGTCAGACTGTACACTTTAATTGTGTCGGTTTATCGCATACAAATTAGACCTCAGAAAAACTGTGAAAACCATGCTTGTGAAAATAACAAATACTAACTTTTAAATAACAGTCTTGTGAACTCTGCAAGAGCTGTGTAAAGTGCTTAGGATAAACTGTTACAAGATGAACAGAAATTTAAATCATAGTCCTTAGTTATTTTTATGAGATAAAACAGCTCTGTTGGCCAAGGAAATGACTGAAACAGCTGAAAATGTAGACCGTGCTTATATCTGCATAGTGAGGTTGAGACAATATTTTTCCCAAATTCTGATCACTTCTTGGTGCCTATTTTAGTCCAGCAGCACCTGCTTCTCAGGANAATTCTAAGGTTAATATTTGGATGACAGACAGTAGGCTTCTTAAATATCAGTCATTGTTGTTAGAAGGACCAGTCACTAAGCTTAAAGTGTGGGGAAATTTAAATCCTGCCACTTTCCTTCCTGAGAAGGAAAATGAAACACCTGATCACGATTGTTCTCAATTCCTAACTTTAAACTATGCAGCTTGGGAAGATCTAATGGATACCCCATTAGACAATCCTGACATGGAAATATTTACAGATGGCAGTTCTTTTGTTTGGGATGGAAAGCATAAAGCAGGTTATGCCGTGGTGACTGATGAACAGGCTTTGGAAGTGAATTCTCTCCCCCAGGGAACCAGTGCTCAGTTAGCGGAGCTTGTGGCTCTGACCCGAGCTCTAGAGTTAAGCAAAGGGTAAATATATACATGGATTCTAAGTATGCTTATTTGACTTTACATGTTCATGCTGCAATATGGAAAGAAAGACAGTTTAAAACAGCAACAGGTGAACCTATTAAGCATTTCAGAGAAATCGAGAGACTTTTAACTGCTATGTATTGTCCTAAAGAAGCAGCTGGTATGCATTACAAAGGGCACTGCAGAGATGGGAGTAAAGTAGCTGAAGGTAATCAGCTGGCTGACTGTCAAGCCAGAAAAGTGGCACTTTACGAAACCCCTTCACTGCAGATGTCTTTGATCTGGATAGGTCCTGTGGAACAGGAAAAACCACAATATATTGAGGAAGAATTAGAAAGATATGAAAAAAGAGGAACACAGATTACTGATAAAGGATGGTTACAGTCTCAGGATGGACTATTAATAATTCCTGAAAATGCTCAATGGAAAATTCTTAAGGATTTACATCAGAGTTTTCATTTGGGTGCAGAGAGTACTTACCAAATGGCTTCTCGTTTGTTTGAAGGTAAAAATGTAATGAAAACTTTAAAGAACATTATCAAAAGGTGTGAGGTCTGTCAGAAAAATAACCCAAAGACTGAAAAGCTAGCAAAATCTGGATTACAACGAAGTGGGAAGTATCCTGGAGTGGACTGGGAAATTGATTTACTCATATGCCAAAAGCTAATGGATATTCTTGCTTACAAGTTTGGGTAGATACTTTTACTGGATAGATTGAGGCTTTTCCTTGTCGTAGTGAACAGGCTAAGGAGGTTATAAAGATTTTAATCCATGAAATTATCCCCAGGTTTGGCCTGCCACGGAGCCTTCAGAGTGACAATGGCTCCGCCTTTAAAGCTGCTGTAACGCAGGGGCTATCTAAAGCTCTAGGAATAGAATATCACTTACACTGTTCCTTGAGACCCCAATCCTCAGGAAAGGTTGAAAAAGCTAACGACATTATCAAAAGACATCTGTGCAAATTAACTCAAGAGACGCAGGACAATTAGATTAAAGCTACCCATAGCTTTAATGAGGGCTCGAACTGCCCCCGAAAAGGAGGGACTGTCCCCCTTTGAATGTATTTATGGAAGGCCTTTCTTATACACAGACATTGTTATAGACCCTGAAGCCTTGGAATTAACTAGTTATGTAACACAGCTCTCAGCTTTTCAACAGGCATTAACAGAATCCCAGGAGACAACTCCTGACCCAGCCTCTGAGTCAAGCAAGCCTCTATTTGAGCCAGGAAACGAGGTCCTCATAAAAACATTGGGGTCTGGGGGCTCATCCCTTAAGCCCCTCTGGGAAGGCCCTTACCAGGTTATTCTTTCTTCTCCCACAGCTGTCAAAGTGCCAGGAATTGATTCATGGGTACATCACACTCGAGTTAAGAGGTGGCATGCTGACCAGAACTAAGTAATTTCATTTTATGTCTTTACTTTCTATGCTCTGACTTTGTACGTTTCTGATAATCTACGCGAGCCTACTTCTGCTGACTCCAAAAATCCCGAGTCTGCCGTTTGATCCTCAAGACAATGCCTTTGTGTCCTGGGCTCACTACTATGCAGCATTTCACAATCGGTCTAACTGCTGGGTCTGTGAAGTGCTTCCCTCTTCATCAGTGAAAGGCTTCCTTGGTGAACATCTCCACTTCAAGAAAAAGACTTTCTCCAAGTCTGCAAATACCTTCAACAACAATCGCATGTGATCCTCTTCTTCAGCTGATGACATCTAACAATCCTAAGATGGATTGAGGTAACTATGGACATAATATGACTTTTAATTTTGATTTTGACTTGTTTTAATGACTATTTTGCCTTGCATCTGTAACTGTGTAATTAGATTTATCAGCCCTAGGATTTCTTTGGAGGGAATGATGCTAAAGCTGAAACTCCAGTACTTTGGCTACTTCATGTGAAGGGTTGACTCACTGGAAAAGACTTTGATGCTGGGAGGGATTGGGGGCAGGAGGAGAAGGGGACGACAGAGGATGAGATGGCTGGATGGCATCACTGACTCGATGGACGTGAATCTGAGTGAACTCAAGGAGTTGGTGATGGTCAGGGAGGCCTTGCGTGTTGCGATTCATGAGGTCGCAAAGAGTCTGATACGACTGAGCGACTGAACTGAAGTTTACTAGTCTCATGAAGGCTTTTAAGTTACAAATGGCTGTCCAAGCTCCTACAAATGCCACAGCATCCTCCAACTATTTCTTGGGGCCTCTGGATCAGAGACCCTCAATATGAGGGTTAGGAGAATATGTTGCCTGAACAATTTAGGGACCGTGCCCCTAAACAGCAGTAAGTAGTTATGGAAAGAAAACGACACCCCCTTCCCTTGGCAACATAATTCTCCTAAGAGAAAAGGGGGGAATGAGAGAGTCATTTCCTAGGTAGATTGATGGAAGTCTAGGGATCCCCAAGGAGAGAGGAGTCTGGAATTCTCAAGGAGGAAGAAAGAACAAACTTTTTTCCCCTCCACATTCCTTAGAATTATATAACAACAATGTATCCTACTTGAGGACAGTCTCTGGAAAAAACTTCTGGCTAATCCTGTTATCTTAAAATGTAAATTATGGGAGGAGGTCTAGGGAGGTCTTTACAACCTCCAGACATTCTTTTGATTCACTGCAATAACTAGAGAGTATATAATTCCACTGATAACACTAGCAAGGGGGTGCGCTTTCTGCCCCCTTCTGATGCCTATGTCAGAAGCTTTCTCTGTCTCCCTTATACTTTAATAAAACTTTATTACAAAAAAGCTCTGAATGATCAAGCCTCGTCTCTGGCCCGGGATTGAATTCTTCTCTTCCAGAGGCCAAGAATCCAAGCGTCTTTTCTGCAACAGCCTTTCACTCAGTGACCAGTGCAAAGAAATAGAGGAAAACAGTACAATGGGAAAGACTAGAAATCTTTCTCTTATGGAGAAGGAAATGGCAACCCACTCCAGTACTCTTGCCTGGAGAATCCCAAGGAAGGAGGAGCCTGGTAGGCTAGAGATACCAAAGGAACATTTCATGCAAAGATGGGAACAATAAAGGACAGAAATGGTATGGACCTAAGAGAAGCAGAAGATATTCAGAAAAGGTGGCAAGAATACACAGAAGAACTATACAAAAAAAGATGTTCACCACCCAGATAATCACGATGGTGTGATCACTCAACTAGAGCCAGACATCCTGGAATGCAAAGTCAAGTGGGCCTTAGGAAGCATCAGTATGAACAAAGCTAGGGGAGGTGATGGAATTTCAGTTAAGCTGTTTCAAATCCTAAAAGATGATGCTGTGAAAGTGCTGCACTCAATATGCCAGCAAATTTGGAAAACTCAGCAGTGGCCACAGGACTGGAAAAAGTCAGTTTTCATTCCAATTCCAAAGAAGGGCAATGTCAAAGAATGCTCAAACTACCGCACTATTGCACTCATCTCACATGCTAGTAATGATCAAAATTCTCCAAGCTAGGCTTCAATAATATGTGAACTGTGAACTTCCAGATGTTCAAGCTGGTTTTAGAAAAGCCAGAGGAACCAGAAATCAAAATGCCAACATCCGTTGGATCATCAAAAAAGCAGGAGAATTCCAGAAAAAAACATCTATTTCTGCTTTATTGACTATGCCAAAGCCTTTGACTGTGTGGATCACAACAAACTGGAATATTCTGAAAGAGATGGGTATACCTGACCACCTGACCTGCCTCTTGAGATATCTGTATGCAAGTCAGGAAGCAACAGTTAGAATTGGACATGGAACAACAGACTGGTTCCAAATAGGAAAAGGAGTACGTAAAGGCTGTATATTGTCACCGTGCTTATTTAACTTATATGCAGAGTACATCATGAGAAACACTGGGCTGGAAGAAGCACAAGCTGGAATTAAGGTTGCCGGGAAGAATATCAATAATCTCAGATATGCAGATGACACCAGCCTTATGGCAGAAAGCGAAGAAGATCTAAAGAGCCTCTTGATGAAAGTGAAAGAGGAGAGTGAAAAAGTTGGCTTAAAGCTCAACATTCAGAAAGCTAAGATCATGGTTTCTGATTCCATCACTTCATGGGAAATAGATGGGGAAACAGTGGCAGGCTTTTTTTTTTTTTTTTTGGCCCCGAGATCACTGCAGATGGTGACTGCAGCCATGAAATTAAGAGACGTACTCTTGGAAGAAAAGTGTGACCAACCTAGACAGCATGCTAAAAAGCAAAGACATTACTTTGCCAACAAAGGCCCTTGTAGTCAAAGTTATGATTTTTCCAGTAGTTATGTATGGATGTGACAGTTGGAATATAAAGAGTGCTGAGTGCCGAAGAATTGATGCTTTTGAACTGTGGTGTTGGAGAAGACTCTTGCGAGTTCCTTGGACTGCAAGGAGATCCAACTATTCCATCCTAAAGGAAATCAGTCCTGAATTTTCACTGGAAGGGCTGATGCTGAAGCTGAAGCTCCAATACTTTGGCCACCTGATGCAAAGAGCTGACTGATTTAAAAAGACCCTGATGCTGAGAAAGATTGAGGGCAGGAGGAGAAGGGCATGACAGAGGATGAGATGGCTGGATGGCATCACCGTCTCAATGAGTTTGAGTGAACTCCAGGAGTTGGTGATGGACAGGGAGGCCTAGCGTGCTGCAGTCCACGAGGTTGCAAAGAGTCGGACACGACTGAGTGACTGAACTGAACTGGAACAAAGTAGAAATAGAATCTCACACATTGCAAACAAACTTAAAGTTATTAAGAGGGAAAGGTGGGAGAGAGGCGTAAACTGAGAGACTGGGATCGAAATATACAAACTAACTTGCCTAAACAGACAGCCAGGAAGAACCTAGTGTGTGGAGAAGGATATGGCGACCCATTCCAGTATTCTTGCCTGGAAAGTCCCATGGACAGAAGGGCCTGGTAGGCTACAGTCCATGGGGTCGCAAAGAGTTGGACATGACTGAGCGACTTTACTAAGAACCTACTGTATAGCACAGGAACCTTACTCAATACTCTGCAATAATCTATATTGGAATAGAATCTTAAAAAGAGTCAAACTATGTTTATGTATGACTGATTCACTCTGCTGTAGAGCAGAAGCTAAATAACATTGGAAATCAACTGTATTCCCATAAAAATTAATTAAAAAAGAGTAAGTGTAAAGCAATAATACAAAGCAAAAGATAACATTGTCCAAATAGGAGTATTTTCTTTTCAGGATCTCAACATTTTGCGTATTAAACTATATAATTTATTTAATGATAGATTGTATGGCAGATATTTATTTTGCAAACTCTACAGTTACAGCTAAAAATTAATAAGGAGCATTGGATTAAAAAAAAAATGGCTCAGTTCAGTCTCTCAGTCATGTCCGACTCTTTGCAACCCCATGGACTGCAGCATGCCAGGCCTCCCTGTCAATCACCAACTCCCAGAGTTTACTCAAACTTATGTCCATTGAGTCGGTGATGCCATCTCATCCTCCACTGTCCCCTTCTCCTTTTGTCAGTGAGCTGGCTCTTCGCATGATGTGACCAAAGTATTGAAGCTTCAGCTTCAGCACCAATGCTCCCAGTGAATATTCGGGGTTGATTTCCTTTAGGATTAACCAGTTTGACTCCCTTCCTGTTCAAGGGACCCTCAAAAGTCTTCTCCAACACCACAATTTGAAAGCAGCAATTCTTCAGCACTTGGCCTTCTTTATATTCTAACTCTCATATCCATATGTGACTACTGGAAAAACCATAGTTTAACTATACGTAGCTTTGTCAGCAAAGTGATGACTTTGCTTTTTAATACCCACTCTAGGTTTGTCATAGCTTTTCTTTCAAGAAACAAACGCCTTTTGATTTCATGGCTGCCCACCATCCACACTGGTTTTGGTGCCCAAGAAAATAGTATAGAGCATGGTGACTATAGTTAAATAGTTTTGCATATTTGAAAGCTGCTAAGAGAAATTTTTAAAAATTCACATCACAAGAAAAAAAATGCATAACTTTGGGTGGTGATGGATGTTAACATTGATGGATATTAACATTAGACATTGTAATTATAGTTTAAAATATATTTATGTTGTACAGCAGATGTTAATACAATGCTGTAAGTCAAGTAGATCTCAACTAATCACTGAATTTTAAAGGTCATGCTTTATGTTATGTAAATTATGCCTCACCACTATTACTAATTTAAGCATCAAAGCCTAATGAAAATAATAATGATATTGTGTTGTTAGGCTCAAATATATCTATAAAACAAATTAATATGCATAAATATGTACCATGAATACTTATTCCATTATGTGTCATACTAAGTCATCAATCTAAAGGTACACATGTTGCAGCATGCTATAACACCCTTTTTTAATGACCAAAAGTGAGAACTGGGACAGAGTCCTCTTTATGCTTTATGCTCTTCAAATACATCTGTTTTATTGATATACAGTGAACATCATTCCCTAACCTTCTCAGAGCTACAATGGACCAGGTGATTATTTTCTACAATGACATATGGGTAGAAGTGATGTGTTTATTACATATAGAGGCTCTGAATAGTGTATTTGTTTCCTTATGTTCTGTCTGTCTGGCATCTCAGGTTTCTGCATGCTGAAGATCCAGTAGGAAATTACAAAGAAGAAATAGGAACAGTGGGACCCCTAGATGAAGACAACCAGGGTTTCTTCATTACTGACTGCAAACGTGTGCTGTAATATGATAGTAAAATGTTTATTTGTTACACTGATATATTTGAGGTATTATCCCAGAGTGTAGATTTGTTTTCAGATGATGATGATATTGAATTGAACACAGAAACATTCAATTCACAATCCTAACTACAGATTTAAGGATTAGATCAGTGTAATCACATGGGTGATGGGTGACGGATATTCCATTTGTTCCATCCGGTAAGTAAAACTTAGTTGAAACAAGTCATCAGTGCAATTCTCATTTGTAAATAAACATGACACTAAATGACATGGATACACTATCAATTCTAAAAAAGAGTACCTAAGTCCAGTTTATGAGGAACATGCTGTAATAAAGAGAAACAAATTTAAAATACAAAAAAGAAACACAATTTTAGAAACACGAATAGTGTTTCAAATTGTCAAAGAGTCTCTAAACAGAAAGAAAAAAATGTGCTTATGAGCAGAAGCGGATATTAGCCTTGTAACCTCATTCCTGATAATTTTACCTACATACCTGCCTGGAAGAGCTGAAATAGAAAAAGCATTTTGACAGGGGAAGGTTTTTTTTTTTCCTGTCTTAAATTATTGGGTTTAAATTTTTAAAAATTATTAATTGGAGGATAATTGCTTTACAGTGTTGCATTGGTTCTGCCATTAAACAAAGTAAATCAGTCATAGGTGTACATACATCTCCTCTGTCTTTAACCTCCCTCCCACAGCCCACCCCATCGCCCCCAGGTTGTCACAGAGCTTCAGGTTGAATTCCCTGTTTTATATATTTAGAAACTTCCCACTAGCTATCTGCTTTACATGTGGTGGTGTATATGTTTCAGTGTTAATCTTTCAGCTTGTCCCACCCTCTCCTTCCCTCGCTGTGTCCACAAGTCTGTTCTCTATGTCTACGTCTATATTCCTGCCTTGCAAACAGGTTTTTCAGTATCATTTTTCTCGAATATATATGTATATATATGTGTGTGTGTGTGTTAATATAGGATATCTGTCATTCTCTTTCTGACTTACTTCACTCTGCATAACAGGCTCTAGGCTATTTTTAAGGTGCCTTTCATTTTGAATCTGCTAGATACCTACGTTGATGACCAACTAGATATCCCAACATGAATAAAACTACCCAGATTTTTGTCAGCATATACAACATGCTTTAATTTCCACAAAAGTTAATCTAGGAACAGTGTTCTACTTCTGAAAAGGGATCTAACCCTCCTTGCAGTGTACTAGAAAGAACAACCATATCACGTTTGTGTATTAGTAAGTGACACACTTTTCTAAAGATGTGAAAGATGAGATCTGAATGAATTATGGGAATAAAATTAAGGAAGGCAGACACAGCAATTACTAATGGTCTGAAATGCAATAAATTGAAAGTTTTAATTTTTTTTTCAGAAAGTACTATTGATACTAGATAACTAAGTGTCATTTTTCCACCCCCACAGAGGGGAACATTTATGCCAAGAAGGAGCTTCAGAGGACAAATCATCTACAGAAAAAGTAGTCTTAAAACATAAACCCAGATGATCACAGAATAGAAGCAGTCTTCTAGAAATTAAACAGATACTCAAGAGAAAATGTCCCTCAGGGTGAGCATGACTATTTCCTACATAAGAGCAGCTGATTTTTGAAGAATACTCCAGAATGACAGTGGCTTCCTGATTCAAAAGAATTGTAAAAAAATTTACAGGGTCAAAACATCTATATTCTCATAGATAACTTCATGTAAATCCATGAAGTTAAGTTAGATGGTTTTATTTAAAAGTAGTTCTGAGTTTGAGGTTTAAGATAAAAAGGATTAAACAGGAAAATATGAAATTCTGAGATCTTTATCTGAAAATTAGTTAACAACCAATGTATTTCTTAACTTTTTTAAACAATAAAATAAAATTAGAAATAAGTGAAATAGCAATAATAATAATATTTATAATAAAACTTTCACTTGAGGTAACTTTGAAATTCTAGTGGAAATAGAGAAATAGGAGAGAACATTTGTTGACTCAATTTTTTTTTAAATCAAAGTATTAATGCCAAAACAATAGTTTGTGGAGCTGGAAGATAGGAACAGACATAGTAGATTTAATGAAATATGAAAACACAGAGAACAAACATTAATAAAGTGTTATGAAAATTGTCACACAGTGTTGACTGCCTGATATCTGATTACATGAACTTGAAGTGAAGCGAGATAACAGGCCTTTGTGTGTGTGTTAGTCCCACTCATATGCTTTTGCCATTTGCATTCCTAAAATAATCAATCATAGGGTTTAAATAAAGTTACATTTATTTAATAAAATTACAAAGGGATTATATATAGGAAGCATTTTATTTGCTTGTAAGAGAAGCAGATGACAATGGATCAGAAAATTCCATAGGTTAAGAACAGATTATATTAAAATATCATGAGACTGAAAATTACTCAGTTATGTCTGACTCTTTGTGACCACATGGACAGTCCATAGAATTCTCCAGGCCCAAATACTAGAGTGAGTAGCCTATCCCTTCTCTAGTGGATCTTCCCAACCCAGGAATCAAACCAGGGTCTCCTCCTGCATTGCAGGTGGATTTTTTACCAACTAAGCGATCAGCGAACCCCAATATCATGAAGAACGGGTCATATTTATGGACTGAGTTAAAGGTTAATTGGTATTTGTAATGCAGTGTACAATGGGTATTAATAGAGAACATTATTGGATCCCATGATGTAACATACTTTCCATATGTAGCATAACTGATGAGTGAGATACACAGTAGAGAAAAATACTATTACACGTATCTGTTCCCAGGAACAAGGAATGAGTTTAAGAAAGTCAGTCCTCATTGGAGTAGAAATAGGAGGGCTTAAAATGTTTTGAATAAGAATTAAGCAAAAGTTTTAAGTGAAAAGCTTTGAACTGAAAGGAAATGGAATAAGTCAATAGGTACAGAAAAAGAAATTGATAAATCCAAAGAAAACCAATAGCAAGCCTGTGTCACTTTTAAAAGGAGTGAAATAATTTAATACTATTCCTGTACAATCAGCTGTAAATAAAAATGCGTACATCTTATTGTCTATGGTATCATCACTGCTGCTGCTCGGTCACTTCCATCATGTCTGACTCTTTGTGATCCCCTGGACCATATCCCACCAAGTGGATGCCAGCAGTCAGGAAGGCAGGCTGGTGCGAAGCTCAGCTGTGGTGATGTGTAGACAAGGGTGCTTCCAGGCTACTGGCTCCTCTAGCGGGCGAACACCCTTAGTGGGGAGGCAGGCTCTGGCGGCCTCAGTGAGCACACCTACAGAAGGGTCTGCTTGCCCCCCAAGCCACATGACAAGCCCTCCCCCACAGGGCAGGGAGTAGACCCACTGCAGCGTGTCAGATTCAAGGTCGAACTTCCAGCCAAGAGCAAGGGTTCTCTTCAAAGAGGCAGCTGGTTGAGTAGAGGGGCAGGGAAGATGGTTGAAATTCACGACACGACGGCTTAAAAATTACAATCTGCTAAACCCACTAGATTACAATGTCCACGCAGCCAGCACACGGGCCTTGCATTTGCTTGCACATCTGTGTCTGTGGCCTCCAGCACAGCGCCTGGGTCATGGAAGGGCTCAGGATAGGACAAAGAAGAGGAAGCAAACCTGGGATAGGCCTGCTCTCTGAATTCTCAGGGCCCCTGTCCTGCCCACCTCCTCCTGGGCCCTGAGCCCCAGCCCTGCCAAGGGCCGCCTGTGGTGACGCACGCTCCTCTCTGTGGGCAAGGATAGCCTCTCCCTGCTTCCCCCCACACCTGACCCACGTCCCGCCCCCCAACTTTATTGCCCGGGGAGCCCCAGGCCCTGTCTGTCACGTGCTCCTCACCTGCTCGTCTATCGACCTGGCCCCGTCTCAGCTGAGGCTGTCCTTCCACGGTCCCCGGGGGCTTCTGAGCCCAGTGGCCTGAGTCACCTCCTCCAGGCTCAGTGGCCCTTCCCACACCAGTAGATCCAGGGCGAGACCGGCTGAAGCCTGGAGCCAGCAGCCGGCACCGGGGGACAGTGAGCAGCCAGGTTGCCACCTGCTCCCCTGGTCTGGCCCCTGGGAGCCCAGCCAGGCTTGGTGTCCTGGCCTGAAATCTGCAATTTAGGAATCGCTTTTCCTACACCTTCCCTTAACTCGAGCTACTTCAGTGGGTGCCTTGTAAGCTCAAAAGTCCTTCAAATGGGACAGAATTTGCTTCCATGGATGCCTGGGAGAGGGCTCTGGCACCCGAGGCCCCACAGGAAAAGCCTGGCAGGTTCCAGGCATCCGTGGCCTGACTGTGTGTGGGCTCCAGGGACCGTCCTAAGGCAGGATGGACCGACTCGGAGCACAGGCGGCCGTCACTGCAGCCGCCACAGTGGGCCTGCCCTGGATGGCCTGCCCTTGCACACGAGGTGAAGTCACCTCTCCGAGCTTACAGCAGACGGGGGGGCAAGAACGCAGAGACGGTGCCCGCAGCCCTGAGGACCCACAGGAGGCCAGCACAGGGGGCGGGCGTGGTCAGGTGGGCGCCCAGGCTGTGTGCTGTCCTCACACATCACCCTGAGGTCGCCCTGGGCGTGCGTCCCCCCCCGCCCCAGAAGGGTGAGTGCAGGAGAGTGTAGAGGAGTGAGTGCAAGAGGGTGGGCACTGTGGTGCTGCCCTCTGCACCTTGTCCAGGCAGCCCCAGTGGACACTGAGAGCTCCCCCCAGGGGCAGCAGCGCCAGGAACCCAGACCCCAGGGTGAGGTGGGCCAAGACCCCTCGGGCCACTCTCGGACCCCCATGCTGGAGGGATAGCTCTGCTGTGCTGGGCAAACCCACCTGCCAGGACCTTCCAGAGTGTAGCATGCAGGCGCTCAGCACCTCTTGGCCGCTTGCTGACTGAGTTCCTGGTGGGGCAGTGCAGAGCGGGGCCTGCCTCTCTGGGAGGTGCCCAACCTAGCCCTCCTGGCTCCACCCAGGAACTCCGGGGTTACACATGTGGTGGGTGGGGGTGGCTGGCGAGGGCCTCTGGGTCCTGCTGCCCCCAGCTCTGGGCAGGCATGGGGCTGGCCATGCAAGACCCCCTGCTGGAGGAGGGCCAGTCTGGGTTCACAGGTGGGGCCCCAGGGCCCTTCCATCCCTGGCCCCTGGATGTGGGACAGGAGCCTCCCAAAGGACCAGGCCCACAGCGGGGCTGGGGCAAAGGGGGTGTGGGCTGTCACTGACTCCAGAGAAACCCAAGCAGGCACCTGAGAGCAGGGTTCTAACGTAAGTCTAGTGATGGGGAAACTTGTGGACCACACACACCCTTGCGCGCACACACACGCATGCCCCCCCCGCCACC
>SJYV01030273.1:0-11519 GCA_006410875.1 Neotragus pygmaeus | reverse complement strand
TCTACTCTTTGGAAGAAAAGTTATGATCAACCTAGCTAGCATATTGAAAAGCAGAGACATTACTTTGCCAACAAAGTTTTGTCTAGTCAAGGCTATGGTTTTTCCAGTGGTCATGTATGGATGTGAGAGTTGGACTGTGAAGAAAGCTGAGCACCGAAGAATTGATGCTTTTGAACTGTGGTGTTGGAGAAGACTCTTGAGAGTCCTTTGGGCTGCAAGGAGATCCAACCAGTCCATTCTGAAGGGGATCAACCCTGGGATTTCTTTGGAAGGAATGATGCTGAAGCTGAAACTCCAGTACTTTGGCCACCTCATGAGGAGAACTGACTCATTTGGATAAGACTCTGATGCTGGGAAGGATTGGGAGCAGGAGGAAAAGGGGACGACAGAGGATGGGATGGCTAGATGGCATCACTGACTCAATGTACGTGAGTCTGAGTGAACTCCGAGAGATGGTGATGGACAGGGAGGCCTGGCATGCTTGGATTTGTGGGGTTGCAGAGTCAGACACGACTGAGTGACTGAACTGAACTGAATCTACCACTGTGTATATGTACCACAACTTCTTTATGTATTCATCTGTCAATGGGCATCTAGGTTGCTTCCATGTTCTAGCTATTGTAAATAGTGCTGCAATGAACAATGAGATACACGTGTCTTTTTAAATTTTGGCTTCCTCAGAGTATATACATAGAAGTGGGATTGCTGGATCATATGGTGGTGTTATTATCATTTTTTAAAGGAATCTCCATACCATCTCCATAGTGGCTGTATCAATTTACATTCCCACCAACACTGCAAGAGTGTTCCCTTTTCTCCACACCCTCTCCAGTATTTACTGTGTGTAGACTTTTAGATGATGGCCATTCTGACCAGTGAGTTGATAGCTCGTTGTCGTTTTGATTTGCATTTCTTTAATAATGAGGTATGTTTAGCATCTTTTCATGTGTTTGTTAGGCATCCATATGTCTTTTTTGGAGAAATGTCTGTCTAGGTCTTTTTCCCACTTTTTGATTGGGTTGTCTGTTTTTCTGGCATTGAGTTGTATGAGCTGCTTGTATATTTTGGAAATTAATTCTATGTCAGTTGTTTCATTTGTTATTATTTTCTCGCATTCTGAGGACTGTCTTTTCACCTTGCTTATAGTTTCCTTTGCTGTGCAAAAGCTTTTAAGTTTAATCAGGTCCCACTTGTTTACTTTTGTTTTTATTTCCGTTACTCTAGGAGGCGGGTCATAGAGGATCTTGCTTTGATTTATGTCATCGAGTGTTCTGCCTATGTTTTCCTCTAAGAGTTTTATAGTTTCTGGTCTTACCTTTAGATCTTTAATCCATTTCGAGTTTATCTTTGTGTATGGTGTTAGGAACTATTCTAATTTCATTCTTTTACATGTAGCTGTCCAGTTTTTCCAGCACCATTTATTGAAGAAGCTATCTTTGCCCCATTGTATATTCTTGCCTCCTTTGTTGAAAATAAGGTACCCATAGGCGCATGAGTTTATTTCTGGGCTTTCTATCTTGTTCCANAAAAAAAAAAAAAAACTGTTGCTTTTTTTAGGAGCAATACTACTTTTATTGTAAAATGGACCTTCTGATATGCAGAAAATTTTGCATGCAGAGGGACGGTATTTGATACAGATATCATCTTAGAGTTGATAACATAATGATGTCAGGGAAGAACCTCTAGGGAAAGACTTGAAGTCAAACATTTACTTTACCATCCGCAAATTACTTAACCTCTATAAGCCTTGATTTCTTGTAAACCAAATGCCATTGCCATTGTTATGATAATTCAATTAATGTTATACAAGAACAGAGTCTCAGACATGGAAGGTATTCACTTCAGTCCCCCATCTCAAAGATTAAATTCCCTTTATTTTATAAAATAAACACATAAAAGGATACTGAAGAAAACAGAAAATATGATCATGTGTGCATTGTTTGTTGAGAGACAATACACATCAATTGGTTTGTTTCTGTTCTATAATTTATTTCCTACAAGACCTTGGTTGGCTTCTTAAGTAGGAAACAGCAGGATACAAGTTGAGCCATGAAAATGATACTGGATAAATGTCATTTCTTGCCCTGGTCAACCTATGATCTACACTCATTCTTGACTGTGTCAGAACTTCTTGGCCTATGAGTCCTATGGGCAAACTGGAAAACAGGAAGATAAGATTCTCCCAAACACACATGCTCACAAATGTAAATATACAGTATTTTTCAATTTGAGCAGAGACAAAAATAGATTTGATGATGCCAGCTTTGAATTTTTTATAACACCTATTTAAAATTTTTAGCATGTCCAGATTTTCACCAACAATATGTTGAAATGCCAACAGTAGGGCAGATCTACATTATAAAATATGTAGATTTTTAATCTTACCAATATTCAATTTTGCAAGTAGTAAATTCATTATGAAGTGGTCCCTCTAGAATTTCCTAGATATAATAAAGGGAATTGTTTAAGAAAATCATGCAAAAAGCAACAGAACTCACAGACAAAGGTCTGTATTCCTGTCTGTATCAAGATCTGTAGCTGATAATGCAGTTATACAGATATTTGTTGCTGTTTAGTCATTAAGAAGGAAATGGCAACCCACTCCAGGGTTCTTGCCAGGAGAATCCCAGGGATGGGGGAGCCTGGTGGGCTGCTGTCTATGGGGTCGCACAGAGTCAGACACAACTGAAGCGACTTAGCAGCAGTCATTAAGTCATGTCTGACTCATTTGCGAGCCCATGGACCACAGTCACCAAGCTCCTCTGTCTGTAAGATTTCCCAGGCAAGAATATTAGAGTGAGTAGACATTTCCTCTCCAGGTAATCTTCCCAAGATTACCTGGTAGATTCTTTACCACTGAGCCACCTGGGAAGCAGTCAACAGATGTTTACTACAATCCAAGTATATTGTTCAGTCTGAGGAATGAGTATGCTAAAACTAATGACTATCTAAAAGTCCCCATGGTAAACTGTTTTGTAATGCCTGAAACAATTAGGTTAGAGAGGAAAGATCACTAGCAACCACCCTAAGCCCATGGTTTCAGTGGCACTGACACTGCTGAATCTGCCAGGAAGCATTCTCAGTTGCATTTATGACTTACTGGGTGTATCAAATCAATATGAGAACTACATTCCTATTTTCTACATTAGTCAGAAAGGAAGGTAGCAGTGGGCTTTTCATAGGTCTCATAAGAGAATCCTTATCTTCCTTTCCTGTACTATTGTCTGACATTCCTTCATTCTGTTATACCTAAATTCTTCAAAATCACCGAGATTTTTTTTCACACTGTTGACCCTAATATATAGACGATGCGGATACTAGAAACAGAATCATTATTCCTCAAAGAGGAACACAGCAATGCCGAGCAAAGTTTAAGGTGGGAAGAAGAAACGAAAACAGAGATCAAAACTTTTGCTGATGAACCAAACTCTGGTACCAAGGAACAAATCCACTCTCCAATCACAAAAAGCTAAGTGTTCCTCCCTCCCCAGAAATCACAGATCCTTAATACTTTAAATTCTACCTCAATTGTTAGAAAGAAAAGGAATAGGAGAGTGAACTTGAGAAGATTATGCAACTTAAAACGAATTTAACCATGGTAACTCAGTCAGAAGCCAATTAATTTAGACCTGCCTTTATTGATCATAAATCTAAAATTAACAAGCAATCCCGGTGGCTGAAGAGAACACAGCTATCAACTACAGGCATGGTAGAGCACATATTTTCTTGCCATTTGGAAAAACAGTCAAGTATGTTCTCTTGATATAAATTAAAGTTTCAAGATGATTTTCTCCTGAAATTCCACAACCTATCCTCCTTTCTGTGATAGATTCACAGAATATTTTTGTTGCTCTTATCTTCTATTTAACAGATACTTAGTCATAAAAGGCATATTGGACACAGTCCAATTCCAGAAGCTCTGGGTTCTTCCCTGTATTGATAGAAAAAGCTTCAAACTAAATGCAAACTTCACCATTTAGTGAAGTGACATTATATGGCTGAAATTAGATGCAATGCAGCATTAAAAGAAAAAAAAGTCATGTTTTGTTTTCCCCTAAATTCTATAAAATAAGAAAACAAGTGAACCTGTTTCATTCATCCACCTGAAGACCCATTTTGTGTGCAGTGATATGTGAAAATACAGAGAAAGGATGACCTCTAAAGGATAATAGTTGAAATGTATTATAAAACAGACATTATTTCTATTTTTTGTTTGTCAGGTCTTCTGAAATTAGGGCTCTTTGCCTTTTTGGTCAGTAGAAAAATTTTGGAACGAGCATTGTGACTCTTTCTGACCAGCATAGTACACAGTGTATAAGATGTAGCCTGGGCCTCAACCAGTGCCCCACAGGTTAGACAAAATGTCCAAAATACAGCTTCATCTCTTCCAGGCTACTGAGCTGTTGGCACTGAATAAAGGGAAGATTTAGTAAACATTACTGTTCAACACAAATATAGAGTGCTTTCATTTATAAACCCCCTTACCACAGACTCATAGGCTTTAATTAAATTTAAATTAAAATATCTCTTCATAATTTATGATTTATACAGCATTAATAAATGAATATCATTTGATTTTCCCGTAAGAGGTAACGTTTAACTTTTTGTAATGTAAGAAATCTCTGCATATTTTCTGTAGGTTGTGTGTGCTCAATCACGTCCAACTCTGTGATCCCATGGACTTTAGTCCACCAGCTCTTCAGTCCACAGAGTTTTCCAGGCAAGAATACTAGAGCAGCTTGCCATTTCCTACTCAGATGACCTTCCCAACCAAGGGATCGAACGTGCATCTCTCGAGTCTCCTGTGTTAGCAACAGTCTACCACTAGCGCCACCCAGGAGCCCCCTTCTATAGGTTAAATGTGTTATAAAACCAGTTTGGATTCACTCTAAATGCAGCTTTATGAATATAAGCATAAGTCTGCAGAATTCAGATGAAATCTAGTATCTATATAATTAAAAGCTAAACTTTTAAACAGAGCCAATAAAATCTTTTTAATAAATCAGAAAGTATATTTTTATATATTACTAATTTTTAATATATGTTCAATCATTAAAGCTTAGGGTTGTTAGCTAGTGAAATGAGACATACATTTATTTTTTAACAGCTTCACACTTCTGAAACAACACATCATTTGATTTTGGACTATTTCCTCATAATACAGTTAATAAATTACCCATTCCTGACATTAAACTATCAACCAAGANAGGGTTGTTAGCTAGTGAAATGAGACATACATTTATTTTTTAACAGCTTCACACTTCTGAAACAACACATCATTTGATTTTGGACTATTTCCTCATAATACAGTTAATAAATTACCCATTCCTGACATTAAACTATCAACCAAGAGATGAAACTTAGTCTTTTTATTATGATTATTTTCCAGGATTTTTTTTTGGGGGGGGGCGGATCCTGTTTATACTGGAAATTAAAGCGTTGCACATACCAACTAAAGCAAGTAGGAAACATTTAAGTTTTTGCATTCACTTCATGAATCAGAATGCCACTTCTGATATATATCATTCATACACAATGAAGTCTTTTGCAGATGTACTATAATTGTAAGAGTTTTCTTTTTCCTCTAGTGAAATTTTGCTTTTGACTTACCTGTTTCATNTTAAGTTTTTGCATTCACTTCATGAATCAGAATGCCACTTCTGATATATATCATTCATACACAATGAAGTCTTTTGCAGATGTACTATAATTGTAAGAGTTTTCTTTTTCCTCTAGTGAAATTTTGCTTTTGACTTACCTGTTTCATCACTGTAGTGTTGCATTTTTTAAATCAATGTATCTGACATGAGCAACACAAATAGGTTATGGAAATGAACAGTAAGTGCAAAAGATTTCCTTTGAGAATACTATGAAGGAAAATGGATGGTACTTACCTGACCAGAGGTGAAGGCCATCAAATCCGTAGGAGAAGAGGTCATCTCCGACACCATTTCCACCCCACTCTTCACCCCCTCCAGGGTAGGGTGAGTACCCCTCTGTGGAAGCCCAGCCCACTCGCAGGTGAGTGGCTTCAGCAGTCACGAATGGCTCAGTGTGGTCCACCATCAACTCATAATACCACTTCTTATACTGTGCAGATCCTTCACTGACACCCAGAAAAATATTGGGTCTCATGCTTTGAAGAGATGGGAACAGCATGTGAGAAAATCCAAATAAACCTTTCATTGTCTCAATTTATTACATCATGCTATCCTGAATTAGTCCTGCTTCTCAAAGATATATTCCATTGACCAAGAAGTTTGTTTGGGTTTCCAAAACACTGTACAGAAAAACCTTATTGACTTTTTTGGGCAACCCAGTGTTTCCTTAAGTGCAACAAATTATTGAAACAATCACTGAAGTCTACTGTAACAAGTCAATCTTACAGTTAATGTTCAGTGACTTATGTTTGCTTTTGGGAAAATTTGGTTACATCACTCAACAGTCTACTACATTTTTTCTTAACTGTTCTTCAACCTATTTTTATATCATAAACCATATTTAAGAGGAGACACTCAGGGTAGCATCAGGCCCCAGAATTAATGGACTTATTATTAATCCAGGACATAGAGACATTTTCCTAAGCTAAGCTTTTTTGTCATAGAGGGTTTGAGGCTGATGTAAGTCATAACCTTAAGTGAATGAACCAAAGTGACTAATCATCTTTGCTATTCTCTATGTCTCGCTGTGAAGAGTCTCTAGTTAGTTGTATTTTAATTGCATTTTATGAAGGGATCCTAACCCTAAATTAACATTAGGGATTAGAGAAAGTCTCAGGAATACCACTCATTAACAACAGGTCTAGTATAGAAAGAACAATAAAGGAAGTCTCAAATCAATCTTAAAAAAACACCAACACAATATATTTGTGTTTAAAAAAAAAAAAAACACAGAGGAGAAATACATACTAAACCCCACATTTTTGTTTGAAATATGGTGAAGTAGCAAGTGTTTCCTGGATAGCTGCTAAACACTGTGCTAAGTGTATCAAAGTCATTGCTATCACACATAATGTCTTCTTAATTATATTCAATATTATCATTATTACATATGGAAGGCATTATAACATGGTGGTTAAGAGCTCAATCTCTGGAATTAGACTCAAGTCTCATTTTCAGCTCAAAAATTTTAATTTATAAAACACTGATAATAGTAATACTTCATGCACACATAGACAGTATAGAATGCTTATAAAGAATCTGGCATTGTGGCTGGCACAGAGTACCCAGTGAATGTCTGACACCTTGGAAAGTAGATCTAACTGGAAATGTAGTTTCACTGATTTGGGAAGTTTATTGTATTTTGGATATCTGAATTCTTATTATACAACCAATTTGGTGACATGGTCTGTCTGAACCTACCTGCTCACATGGTTCACAAGGCGTGTCTGCAATAACAGGTCTCTTCCTGGCAGAAGATTGTCACAGATGAGATGCTGGTTAGAACGGACTGCTACTCCATGGCAAACACAGAGAGAGCATAGGACATCCAGAACCTGAAAAGTGAAACCCTTTTCAGCTGGCTCTCATTCCCTTTCCAGATTCAAGCATCAGCAGTAATTTCCATAAACAGAAACACATTCCCTCCAGGTGCCTCTGACCCAGTCACTTTAAACATGATAGCAATGCGTTCACTTATTTTCCACCAACTGAGAACTGCTCCGTTCTCCCACTGGAGCTATGCATAAGCTCTACACAGTATTATCTGATTGAAATTAAAAAGTGAAAACCATGAAAAATGTGACACACCTTTTAAAAATTATCTTTTTAAAGAGTATGTTTGAAATTATTCCAGAATTCATTTCAGGCAATAAAATGGTTCACTTACCTTGTGATTTCTTCCATGCTTGTCTAAAAGTGAGATAATGGATTTTATATGGCCTTCTTTAATAATATTTAGAGCTTCTGGACTTTCTACTAACACACAGTGTAAAACTTCAAGAATACCTAAACAGAAAATAAAGAAAGGGGGAAAATATGATTAACTAGTCTACAATGATCAGTGACTTTCCTCTTCTCTATCTGTTTATTGAGGTGTTGACTGAATGTAGTACAATTATGCGCTCAATGTTTATCTCCAAATATCTGGGATAAGGGACAGCTGGTGTCTGGGAGGCAGGGCTGATAACCAAATATGATAACAAGTGAGAACAAGGCAAATATGCAGTGTTGAGCTAAGTAAGCAGGTAACTCTGCCTATAGAGAAATGAAAGAAAGTAACATTTAAGTGGGGCCACAGAGAACTCATACATGACCATGTTCCAGACAGGAAACATGGGCTGACTGAAGTCTTGAATGCTGGGCAGAGCTGATGTGCCTGAGGTACAAAGCCAGTAGGAAGGAGATGAAAGGGTAGATTATGGCCAGTTTAGGAAGATTTCAGATGCTAAAAGCATAATTCTGCAGAAATGCATCTAACCCATGGAGATCATCACATTCTTCTGGAGATTGTTTCTTGGTTTACAGAACAAGAGAAATTTATAAGATTACACAAAAAGAAAAATACAGTATATAAAACCTGAATAAGAATAGTGATATTTTGGGGCATAGTCATCAGAGAGGACAAAATAGAATATACATTTTCTTATAGTTTAAACCAGAAATAAGAAATAAATCTCATTATCAGAAATTTTAGTGTGAAATTGCAAAGCTAAATGTGTCCATGTGTATTTATACTTTCCAAGCAAGGCTGCCTTGTCAACAGTGAGAATGTAGTTCATTTGCAGCAATTAAACATAACATTTAGGACATGTGATCACTGTCTGAGAGCTACCTAGTGCTAAGAAGGATCTCAAAGGAACCTTGCAGAAAGGTTTATTCATTTCAAATGAAGATCACTTTCTCAGAACAGAAATGTAAAGTACTCAGGTGTACAAATTGTATAGAAGTAACTCACTATAACTGTCACAAATGACACTTGATCTGAACCCCAATCCATTACAAGGGCTGTTAATGCTAATTTCTTCACCAATAACTTAATTCTTCAAAATATATAAATGTAAATTCAGTGAAAAAAAAAATACCGAAAAAGGTTAAATTAATTTTTGGTGTGGTTCAATATTTGTTGTTGTATCCCAAAANGATGTGAACCCCAATCCATTACAAGGGCTGTTAATGCTAATTTCTTCACCAATAACTTAATTCTTCAAAATATATAAATGTAAATTCAGTGAAAAAAAAAATACCGAAAAAGGTTAAATTAATTTTTGGTGTGGTTCAATATTTGTTGTTGTATCCCAAAAATCCATGCCAGTTGAAAATCAAAGAGACTGGAAAATAATTGTACAATAGACTAATGGATAAGTTGAAGAAGATTTTTATATAGTTATGGAAGCTATTTCTATTAAAAAAGTAAGCAATAAAATAAACTCCTTTATTCCAAACACAAAGAAACTAAAATAACAGAAAGAGGAAAGTGTTTTTAATAGATTACTCATCTTGATGTCATATGTCATTCTGATGTTTTTTGTTTTCTACCTATTTCATATTACTATAGATCACATGGCTGCCTATATTTATACATAAAGTTGTACTGTGTATACATATCCATTCATTGACACATCTTCTTGGCACTAAAAGTACGACTCTGCAGCAGTGCATCCTAAGCAATGGAGCTCAATCACTCTTCTGGATGTTTACAGTAGAAAATGTTTCTTAGTCTCCAAAACATAAGAAACATCAAATAATACAAAGGGTGCCTCTGTACTAAAAAGGCAGAGTTGAGTAGCTACAGCAACAAAGCCCTGTGATCCCAGAGCCTAAAATATTTACTATCTGGCCTTTTACATAAAAGTTTACCAATCTCTGATATAAAATGTAATTATTAAGAAAAAACAGAAGATTTCAAAAAATCTATTACTTCTGTAAATAAACATTCATGAAAGCCAACAGGATTTACACACCTAAGTATATTAGAAAAGATTAAAAGACTAAATTTTTAGAAAGAACAACCCATATCAAAAATGCAAGAATAGCAATATGAAAAGAAATCTCTGATTTTTCTCATGTTCAACCTATTTTAACGGGTTTCCAGAGTTTTGAGTTTTTATCAAATNTAAGTATATTAGAAAAGATTAAAAGACTAAATTTTTAGAAAGAACAACCCATATCAAAAATGCAAGAATAGCAATATGAAAAGAAATCTCTGATTTTTCTCATGTTCAACCTATTTTAACGGGTTTCCAGAGTTTTGAGTTTTTATCAAATTTTCTTTTTCCAATGGAGCCATATCAGATCCAACAAATAAGTGAACAGTTGAAATGAACTAACTGCCACTGAGAAATGAAATTTTTCCTGCCATACCAATAAATGAGGATGTCACAGTCATCAGCAATTCCAGCCCTCCAAGATGAGCTGGTGAGCCCTAAGGGCACTCAGGAAGGAGAAGAATATCTGCGATACAACAGCCATTAGGCTGCAGCCGCTCCCTAAGGTGAGGCCCAAGGGAGCTCAGGATGTGAAAAACCCAAACAGGTGAGGTTACATATCAAAAGAATGATTTCATTAGCCCAGACTTTTGCACCTTCCCATATATAGAAAAGCTGGAAATTCCTTAAGTTGGTATATCTGGTTTTCTTTAATTAACAATAATATTTTAATGTTCAGACTGCCTGCCCTTTGTTGTAAAACTTTAATATAACCTGGCTCCTCCCCTTGCCTCCTAGGAGCACTTCTCTCAGAGTTACTTGAGATGCTGTCTCCCAGGCCTGAAGTCCTACAAATTCCCACAAAACAAAACATAACTCAACTTCTAGGTTGTCATTATTTTTTAAGTCAAAACCTCTGATTCTGAAAATAAAAAGTAGAAGAAAACAGTTTTTAATTTCAAATGTTGAAATAAAATGCAGGTAAACTGTTTTTCATTTTCTAATAAGAAATTGCTACAGGAAAACAAATTAAAAACACCAAAAGAATAATTTTCAAAAAGTCAAGACTAGCAAGACTGACAGCATTATGCATCTATATAAATTATGCTGATATATGCCTCAAAAGCCTGTGTAAAAAACGAGAGAAACAATGCTTAGCATTATAATGGCAATAGTTGACTAATGACGATTCAACATTTAAATTTTAAATTCACTGATTAAAAACCAGCAACGGCAATACCACATAAAATTTATGGTGAGCTTCTCAAAGAAAAACTTGAAATCTTGGTAGATTATAACAGAATTATCTGAATGAAAGAATTATGAGTATGCTACATAGTGTTAAAAAAAAAAACACCCAAATAAGACAAAAATTTCATTTTATAAATTTAATTAAAGAGGAAAAGTTAAAATTTTACCTGCTTTTGCCTCTGTAACTCACCTTGCCCCTTGCAAAGTCTGGATCACGTAGGTCATGTAGTCTCAGAAAGTGGGGACTTGCAATACAAGGAACTGGAGTTTATCTCACTCACCCTTGTTCTGCTCTTTGCAATCGCCCAGCCCCTGCAAACCTGCTTAATCATGCCTGTCCAGGCCAGGCATCACCCTCCCCATCTTGACCACTGTTCCCACATGTGTGAAAACCACTTAGTTT
>SJYV01030268.1:145207-208632 GCA_006410875.1 Neotragus pygmaeus | reverse complement strand
AAGAATTGATGCTTTTGAACTGTGGTGTTGGAGAAGACTCTTGAGAGTCCCTTGGACTGCAAGGAGATCCAACGAATCCATCCTAAAGGAGATCAGCCCTGGGATTTCTTTGGAAGGAATGATGCTAAAGCTGAAACTCTAGTACTTTGGCTACCTCATGGGAAGAGTTGACTCATCGGAAAAGACTCTGATGCTAGGAGGGATTGGGGGCAGGAGGAGAAGGGGATGACAGAGAATGAGATGGCTGGATGGCACCACGGACTTGATGAATGTGAGTCTGAGTGAACTCCAGGAGTTGGTGATGGACAGGGAGGCCTGGCGTGCTGTGATTCATGGGGTCACAAAGAGCCAGACACGACTGAGTGACTGAACTGAACTGAACTGATTGTTTCATGAAACTTCATTTGTAGATAAACTTGTATGTCCTGGGTTATGATGTAGAATGTATGTTTTACTCCAATTTGTGGTTAAAAAGAAAGTTTGAGAAACACTGCCCTGGAGTGTAGGGGCTGAGAATGTGGCCTCTGTAGTTAGATGGCTTATGGAGAAGAATTTCAGCTCCATAATTATTAGCTGCCTAACTATGGGCAAGTTTTATATCCTCTTGAGTCTCAAATTCCTCATCTATAAAGTAGGGATAAAGATAGATTCTGACTCAAAGGTTTATGTTTGTTGAGAGGATTAAAGCCTTGACTACAATGCCTGACACACAATAAGTAGCAATTGTTATGATCATCTATGAACATTGGTTGTTAATTTGTCATGAGGGTGTGTGGCAGGACAGTGTAACAAAAATGAGTCATATGAGCCTGTCCCCAGTGTAGTAAATGAGTTCGAGTCCTCCTTAAGGAGTTGAGTTCTTAAGCGTCCATATTCACTGTTCGTCTTCTATCTGAAATAATGTCTGATATCCTATTTTGAATCACTTGTTTGAAAATCAAGACATCCTCACTAAGAAATAATTCTTAAGATTTTCAGAAGAGCATAGATTGTGCTTTGATTTCTATTTACCTTTCGCAAAGGACTAAAATTAAGAGTAATAGATGCAGTGATTGGATAGGGTTGCATCCTTCCCAAAGCCTCCTGGTATGGGAAGTGCAGGGCTGTGTCCCTCTTGCTTCTTGTAAGGTCTACTTGTTGAAGTCAGCTTTCTGCTGCTAGGAATTAATTTTTCAGGCTGTGCTTCTAGTAAACTCGTTTGCATTACACTGTTCTAGGGGTGCTTAATACGTTGATTAGTCATTTATTTAGGGCTAGTATTTTTTGGTAATGGTTGTGTTAATTTTTTGAAACAGATTTATTAAAGCACAATTTACTTACCCTGAGTTAACGCAAGAATACAATTCAGTGACTCTTGAATGAACAATGCAATGATTGTTGACTTTATAGAGTTGACTAACCATTACCACAATCCAGTTTTAGAACATTTCCATCACCCCCAAAAGACCCCTCATGTCCATTTGTAACTCTTCCCAGGCAACCATTAATATAACTTTCTGTATTTATAGATTTGCCTTTTCTGGACATTTCATTAGAAGGAAATCATACAGTGTGTGGTCTTTTGGGCCTGGTTTCTTTCACATAAAATAATGTTTTTTTGAAATTCAGCCACATTGTAGCATGTATAAGTACTTCATTACTTTTTATTACCTGATAAGGTTCTAGTGTGTGGATATGCACTTGTTTTTCCATTCCTAGTTGATAGATATTTTATTGCTTCCACCTTTTGCCCACTATGAATAATGGTGCCATGAACATGCATGTACAAGTCACTGTATGGATATGTGTTTTTATTTCTCTTGGATAAACAGTCAGAAGTAGAATTGATGGGTCATATGCTGAAATTATGTTCAGACTTTTAAAGAAATTGCCAAACTCTCTTCCAAAGTATTTATACCATTTTAAATTCCCATCAGCAAAGTAAGAGTCTAGTTTCTGTATATCCTTACCAACTCTTACTACTGTCTATCTTTTTCTGATGATAACCATTCTAGTGGGTGTGAAATGGTAGCTCATTGTAGTTATAATTTGAATTTCACTAATGAATAATGACTTTAAGCGTCTCTGTACATATTACTAGTTATTTATATATTTCTTTCCTGAAACATTCATTCAAAACTTTTGCCAAAAATTTAACTGGGTCGTTTGTCTTTTGTTGTTGTGTTGTAAGAGTTCTATATATACTCTGGGTGCAAATATTTTATCAGATATATAATTTGCCCAATACTTGATCTCAGTTTGTGGTTTGTCTTTTAATTTTCTTAAAAGTACTTTTTGAAGAGCAACGTTTTACATGTTCATAAAGTGCAATTTGTCATTTTTCTTCTATTATATTTTTGATGTGGTAGCTAAGAATTCTTAGCCTTACTCGAGGTCATAAAGATCTTTTCCTGTATTTTCCTCAGAAAGTTTTATACTTTTAGCTCTCAAATTTGTACTGTGAGTTAATTTTTTATGGATAACATGAGGAAAGCATCTAAATCAATCTTTTTCCATATGGATATCCAGTTGTCCCAGTGACATTTGTTGAAAAGGTTTTCATTTCTCTGTAACATTGCATTGACACATGGAGGTCTAAGAAATAATACAGTGCGGTGCCTGGTACACTTTGCCTAGTTTTCTCTAATGGTAGCATTTTGCAAGGGCTTCCCTGGTAGCTCAGCTGGTAAAAAATCTGCTTGCAATGTAGGAAACCCTGGTTCAATTCCTGGGTTGGAAAGATCCCTTGGAGAAGGGATAGGCTACCCACTCCAGTATTCTTGGGCTTCCCTTGTGGCTCAGACGGTAAAGAACCTGCCTGCAATGTGGGAAACCTGGGTTTGATCCCTGGGCTGGGAAGATCACCTGGAGGAGGGCATGTCAACCTACTCATGTATTCTTGCCTGGGGAATCCCCATGGACAGAGGAGCGTAGAGGCTGCAGTCCATGGGGCTGCAAAGAGTCAGACACAGCTGAGTGACTAAGCACAGCACAGCACAGCGTTTTGTAAAACTAAGTTGTAATAATGTAACCTGGATATTGACAAGATCCACAGCTCTTAGTCAGATTTTCCTAGTTTTATTTATACTCATTTGTGTGTGTGTGTGTGTGTGTGTGTGTGTGTGTGTGTGTGTGTGTGTGTGTAGGGCGTGGAGTGGAAGGCTGTGGGTTTTTATTACAATTTCATCATCTTTCACTATACTGAGCAGTTCCAACACTACAAGATCACTCCTGTTGCTCTCTTATAATCACTCCCATTTCGCTGCCACCACCACCCTTGCCCCTCCCTGACCCTTGGCAAACACTAACCTGACCTCTATTTCTAAAATTTTGTCATTTCAAAAATGTTATGTAAAGAGAACCATGCATTATGTAATAATTCAGGATTAGGCTTTTCACTCAAAAAAATATGGAACACTATGAATTTGCATATCAACCTTGCACAGGGGCCTGGCTAATCTTTTCCATCTCATTGCCATTTTTGTGTATGTGATGCCAAAGTGCACATAATAATTTATTTTTAATGTAGGTTTTTATGTATTTGTATCATATCTCTCAATTTTTATTTATTCGCTGTGTATCATGTCTTTTTGTTCCTGTATTCCTTCTTTACTACCTTTTTTGTATTAAATAATTTTTTTCTGGTGTACTCTTTAAATGCCTTTGTTTTTTGTTTTTAATTATATTTTTGGAATGATTTCCTTAGTGGTTCTTCTGGAGGAATTACAATATGCTTCTTAACTAAAAGCAATCTATTTCAGATAATTCTAACTTCATTTCAGTAAAATACAGAAACTGCTCCAATAGAGCTCTATTCCCTCTCCCCCCCTTTGTGATATTATTGTCATATATATTGCTTCTTTATATGCTATATTCCTCCAATTATAACTATTCTTTATGCAATTCTTTTTTAAATATATTGAGAAGAAAAGAGAAAAACTCTCTTTATCCTATCTCTTTTATTGAACTACATAATTACCTTTACTCATGCTCTTTATTTCTTTGTGTGGCTATGAATTACTGTCTAGTGCCATTTCTTTTCATCCTGAAGAATTTCCTTTAGTATTCTTTATAAGGCAAATCATCTTTATCTGGGAATGTCTTTATTTTACATTCATTTTTGAAATACAATTTTGCCGGATATGGGATTCTTGGTTGATTTTTTTCTTCTTTCAGTACCTCAAGTATGGGCTTCCCTGGTGGCTCAGTGGTAAAGAATTCCCCTGTCAATGCAGAAGGTGAGGGTTCAGTTCCTAGGTCAGGAAGATCTGGGGAAAGAATGACAACTCACTCCAGTATTCTTGCCTGGGAAATCCCACGAACAGAGTAGTCTGGGGGCTACAGTCCACAGGGTCAGAAAAGAGTTGGACATGACTTACTGACTAAACATCACCAGCTTTGAACATTTCACCCTACTGCTTTCTGGGCTTTCACCATTTTTGATGTTAAACTATTGAGTCCCCTACCCATTGTATGTGATGGATTTTCTTTTTTTAATCTTGCTACTTTATATTTTCTCTCTTTTTTGGCTTTCAGCACTTTGACTATGATGTATCTTGCTGTGGATTTTTTTCCCTCTGTTTGGAGTTCATTGAGCTTTTTGAATGTGTAGATTAATGTTTTTGATCAAGGAATGCAGAGTTTCAGAGAATAGCAAGGAGAGATAAGAAAGCTTTCTTAAGTGAACAGTCCAAAGAAATAGAGGAAAACAATAGAATGGAAAGACTAGCGATCTCTTCAAGAAAATTAGAGATACCAAGGGAACATTTCATGCAAAGATGGGCACAATTAAGGAGAGAAACAGCAAGGAAATAATAGAAGCAGAAGAGATGAAGAAGAGGAAGCTGGAATACACAGAAGAACTATACAAAAAAAAGGTCATTATGACCCAGATAACCATGATGGTGTGGTCACTTGCTTGGAGCCAGACATCATGGAATGTGAAATCAAATGGGCCTTGGGAAGCATAGCTATGAACAAAGCTAGTGGAGTTGATGGAATTCCCGGCTGAGCTATTTCATATCCTAAAAGATGATGCTGTGAAAGTGCTGCACTTAGTATGCCAGCAAATTTGGAAAATTCAGCAATGGCCACGGGACTTGAAAAGGTCAGTTTTCATTCCAATCCAAAAGAAAGACAATGCCAAAGAATGTTCAGACTACTGTACAATTGCACTCATTTCACACACTAGCAGGGTGATGTTCAAAATCCTTCAAGCTAGGCTTCAANTAAAAGATGCGGATTTGATCCCTGAGTCAGGAAGATCCCCTGCTGGAGGGCACAGCAACCTGCTCCAGTATTCTTGCCTGGAGAATCCCATGGACAGAAGAGCCTGGAAGGACACAGTCCATAGGGCTGCAAGGAGTTAGACGTGACTGAAGCGTAGTTTATAAACAATGGCTGGAATAAGTTAAGCTCATCTGCTCAGATGACCAGAGTTCTTTACTTTTATGGAAAGAATTTTTAAGATTTGTATTTGTCCCTGAAAAAATAATCTCAAGGAAGTTATAGGCTAGATTTTTGGCCCAGGGAATTTCCCAGGAGTTTGTACTTTTGAAAAGGTGTCTTTCCCTCTATTGTTGTTTGTCTTCCTGGTGGCAGGTTCTCCCAGGCCTGTTTACTGGACTTAGTCTCAGGTGACTGTGGACTGTATATATTTTCTGATTTTGTAGACATTTGCAAGACAAAGACAGTTGCTTTTAATTCCTCTAAAGAACTGGGCTGCTGTGTAAGAGATATCAAAAGTCTGTCCTGCCCATCTAACCAGGCTTTCTTTAATTTGCTTCTTCATATCAGGGAGGAGATTTCCAACTAAAAGGGAAATGGAAAGATTTCTATGTTCTAGAAATTCAGGGTTCAATTAGCACACCTAAAACAGTCTGCACCAGGCATTCAACAATGGCCCTTTGTTCCAGAGCACAGTTTGAGCGAGCAATTCCTCAAGTGGCTAAAAGTCTCTATCGCCTCCTGTATTAGGCTCTGACCACAAGTGTATCAAACAAACCTAGGCAGTATATTAAAAAAAATAGAGACATTACTTTGCCAAAAAAAGTCCATCTAGTCAAAGCTATGGTTTTTCCAGTAGTTGTGTAAGGATATGAGAGTTGGACCATAAAGAAGGGTGAACACTGAAGAACTGATGCTTTTGAACTGTGGAGCTGGAGAAGACTCTTGGACTGCAAGGAGATCAATCCAGTCCATCCTAAAGGAAATCAATCCTGAATGTTCATTGGAAGGACTGATGCTGAAGTTGAAGCTCCAATACTTTGGCTTGACGCAAAGAACTGATTCATTTGAAAAGACCCTGGTGCTGAGAAAGATCGAAGGCAGGAGAAAGGGATGACAGAGAATGAGATGGTTGGATGGCATCACCGACTCAATGGACATGAGTCTGAACAAGCCCCGGGAGATGGTGAAAGACAGGGAAGCCTGCTGCAGTCCATGGGGTCGCAAAGAGTCGGACATGACTGAGCGACTGAACACCATCACCACTAGTCCAAGCCTCCACCTCACATCCAGGGGACTCAGGCAACCCTGCTGGCTCCCTTCAAGTTCAGCTAACTTCACCTGAGGTGCAGAGTCCTATGCCCTGTTTGACAACTGCAGGCAGGGGACACATTCCCAGTGAGACATGATGTCTGTCCCTACAATGAGTGAAGTGAGTGAAGTCGCTCAGTCGTGTCTGACTCTTTGCGACCCCATGGACTGTAGCCCGCCAGGCTCCTCTGCCCATGGAATTCTCCAGGCAAGAATACTGGAGTGGGCTGCCATTTCCTTCTCCAGGGGATCTTCCCAACCCAGGGGTCAAACCCAGGTCTCCTGCACTGCAGGCAGACACTTTATCCTCTGAGCTACCAGGGAAGCCCAGGAAAAACAAACACAACCACTTTACGAGTGTGTCCAAATAAACCACCCTTCTCCAATCTTTCACCTCAATTTCACCACCTCTTACACCTCTAACTAGGACCTCACCGGTAAGCCTCAGTCTTACATTCTGAGTTGGGGAAGCATTCCCAGCCAGACATTAATACTTAGTCCCATAAATCACTGAGGCAACACTGGCCTAATATCTCCACATAACACCCACACAGCACAAACATTCTAACCTCTGTCATCCTATCAACCCTGCACTTTTCCTTTTCTCAATGTGATTGCAGCCCAAGTCAGGGCCCCACCAGTGGGTTTTGATACCACAGTTCATGGGGCTGCTGCCTGGAGCCATTCTAGAAATTCCTCCTCAGCCATTTGTCTTCTCCTAGAGCAAAAATCTACCTTCAGTGCAGGAGATCTGGATTCGATTCCTGGGTTGGGAAGATCCCCTGGAGAAGGAAAGGGCAACCCACTCCAATATTCTTGTCTGGAGAATCCCATGGACAGGGGAGCCTGGTGGGCTAAAGTCCATGGGGTTGCAAGAGTTGGACATGACTTAGCAACTACAGAGAGAGAGAGAGTGCAAGAAGCTGTGGGTCCCCATGAACCCATGGGGGTGGAGGGTTGCAGCCAGGGGACCCTAGCTCTTTTGTCAACCTTCACTTGATTCATTGACCTCTCTGCTGCTTTAAGCAATTTCTGGTCATGTTTTTCAAAGTACTTTTTGCCTTAGGCTTTTAAAATTTCTTCAAACTGGGGTAAATAGAGGGGACATTGTGGGAACCCTTTTATATTGGGGTATGGCTAGGCCCCTTTTGCTCACTCGATCTATACTATCAATGTCCATTACACTCATCCCATTTCTTGTTAACCATCTAAACATTTCCACCTGCTGAGATGAGTCCTGGACTCTTCCCTTCCTGATTCTTCTTTGTCCCACCTCTTTCAATATTTGTTTTATTTATGATATTTCTTAATAACTGTAAAAATTTCCATCTGTTGGGAAGAGTCCTTTGACTTTCCCCTCAGCTTCTTCCCATTCTCTTGTTAATTAACCTAATGATTTTATTAGTATCTGTAAGATTCAAACTTGATAATGCTTTCCAAACCATCTTTTAAATTAAGCAAGTTCTCTGGGTTAGCTGTTATATTTCTTTCTATCCACCTTTTAATTTAGTTTTTATGTAAGTATCAATAAAACAGCTATTTACCATGCTGCTGCTGCTGCTGCTAAGTCACTTCAGTCGTGTCCTACTCTGCGTGACCCCATAGACGGCAGCCTACCAGGTACCCCCATTCCTGGGATTCTCTAGGCAAGAACACTGGAGTGGGTTGCCATTTCCTTCTCCAATGCATGAAAGTGAAAATCAAAGTGAAGTCGCTCAGTTGTGTCTGACTCTTAGCGACCCCATGGACTGCAGCCTACCAGGCTCTTCTGCCCATGGGATTTTCCAGACAAGAGTGCTGGAGTGGGGTGCCATTGATTACCAATTTATTAATAGAAGGTTTTCCAATTCAAAAGACCCATTGTGTGTCTACTGATGAGGAAGATCTTAAGAATCAAATCAGTGAGATTTTTATGACTTAAATAAAGACACAAGGTATTTCATAACAGAATGCAAAGGATGCAGCCCTCAGGAAATCCAGAAAGGTCACTCCCCCAAACAGCCAAAGAAAGCAATAATCTTGTTGCCCAGGTGTTAAGGATGGTGTAGTGCTAGAATCACTTTGAGATGACAAAAGCCCTTTATGGACTGGGTGCCCTGAGAGTAAACTCCGCTGAGAGTTGTTACCTGTGCTTCTGAACAACTGGCTACATTTGCTCAGAATCCTGGTCTATTTGACTGACCATGAAACACATACTGAGACACACACACACTTTCCTGGTGGCAGAGACCAGAGTTAGTCTTCTCCTGGTCCTAGTATCAACCTCTCAGGACAGAGAACAAGATAAATGGCACAACAGATGGAGACGAAGAAACACAGTGATCACCTATGGGAGTAAAGGATCAATAGCTCTACCAAATTTACTAGCATTGCCAAGTTCCAGGAACTGACTCCAAAACTACCTTCTCTCGCTGATCTAAATCTAGAAAAGATAAGAAAAGGGAGGCTTTCGTCAGTTGTCCCAGGATCTCTGAGCTGCAGCAGCCTCAGGGCAAGCACCTTTCAGCTAGTAAACTTGAATCCTTCCAGTTATACCAACTTTGGGGGAGGAAAATTTTCCCTCTGCCTTTCTAGGTTCTTCTGTTTGGTTTAAGGATTCAACTGACATGAGACAGATTAATAGGAGAAAATCAAATGAGAGCTTAATTACAGGTACAAATGGGAGAGATCCAGGAGATTTCTCTAGCGGCTCCGATGGTAAAGAATCTGCCTGCAGTGCAGGAGGCGTGGCTTCAACCCCCGTGTTGGAAAGATCCCCTGGAGAAGAGAATGGATACCCACTCCTGTATCCTTGTCTGGAGAATTCCATGGACAGAGGAGCCTACACTCCATGGGATCACTGGACTGAGTGACTGACACTTTCTCTGCACTTTCACACATGGGAGACACACAAGGAAGTTAAATAATTGGATAAAAATGCAGAAACCCACTCCTGAAATTCTACCTTCAGCTAAAGACAAAGGAGGATGTTGGAGGAGTGGTTTGGGATGCAAAGGGAGGAAGGCAATTCACATGGAGTTGGGAAAACAGGTGTTTGGTAAATGAGTGATTGCTGGGCCAGCAGAGACAAGGGGACGCTGAGTGGACTCTGGTCTTTCGTTTTGCTGAGTTCTCCCCACCACATCTGGCCCTTATTCCTTGGAGACCTCTTTGTGACAGCTCTATTCTGGGAACAAACCTTTTTTAATTGCTTTTTTTTAAAGCATTCTTTTAGGCAGTTAAGGGGTAAGGAAAGCAAACAAACAACAACAGCAAAACAAAAACAAAGCCTGAAAAGCTTCCTGATTTTTAAAATAATCAGCCTAAAGTAGTCCTCGTGCCAAAGAGGCACACTGTGGGGTGGAAGATTTTGCTGCCTGCAGGAGGCTTCTCACAATCGGTTCAGGACAGCTCTTTTTGGTTCCCTCTCATAACGTTGATCAGTCCAGCATTAGTCAGATTCCAGTAAATGTTTACGAGACTGCTTCTAACTGAGGAACATTTTGATTTCTTTCAAAAATCACACATCAGATACTATTCACTGAAAACAGTAACCACTTCTTTTACATCTGCTGCATTCCTTTATCTCACATGAGCACAGCAGCTAAGGAGAACAATAGGAACATCAAATAGGTGACAGCCACTTTTGAGAATCTGTTAAGAACAAAGACATATGTCAGCACTAGTAAACTTAAGAATGTATTAAGGTACCAATTATTTTGAAAACAGTTGTCTAAAACAACTGACTACTCATTATTACTAATACTGGCTATTTAGTGTTATCTATTAAGTACTAAAAAATTAGATATGGGTTATTGTTGTTGTTGTTGTTTTCCCTAACAGAACTTATACTTGCAGTTAAACTGTGGAAAAGTCTCCAAGAAAGATGTGGCAGTATCAGTCTGACTCTTGCTAAAAATGTAAATGATACCTAAAAAGAGATCAAATTGCCAACATCCGTTGGATCATCAAGAAAGCAAGAGAGTTCCAGAACTCTCAAAGAGAGTTTCAGCTCTACTTCTGCTTTATTGACTATGCCAAGGCCCTTGGCTGCGTGAACAACAAACTGTGGAAAATTCCTAAAGAGATGGGAATACCAGACCACTTTACCTGCCTCCTGAGAAATTTGTATGCAGGTCAAGAAGTAACAGTTAGACTGGACATGGAACAATGGAGTAGTTCAAATCAGGAAAGTAGTGTGTCAAGGCTGTATATTGTCACCCTGCTTGTTTAACTTATATGCAGAATACATCATGCGAATGCTGGGCTGGATAAAGCACAAGCTGGAATCAAGATTTCCAGGAGAAGTATCAATAACCTCAGATACGCAGATGACACTAGTATTATGGCAGAAAACGAAGGGGAACTAAAGATCCCCTTGATGAAAGTGAAAGAGGAGAGTGAAAAAGTTGGCTTAAAACTCAACATTCAGAAAACTAACATCATGGAATCTAGTCCCAACACTTCACGGCAAATGGATGAGGAAACAGTGGAAATAGTGAGAGACTTTATTATTTTGGACTCCAAAATCACTGCAGATGATGACCATAGCCATGAAATTAAAAGATGCTTGCTTCTTGGAAGAAAAGCTATGACCAATCTAGAAAGCGTATTAAAAAGCAGAGAAATTACTTTGCCAAAAAATGTCCATCTAGTCAAAGCTATGGTTTTCCAAGTAGTTATGTATGGATGTAAGTTCAGTTCAGTTCAGTTCAGTAGCTCAGTCGTGTCCGACTCTTTGCAACCCCATGGATCACAGCACACCAGGCCTCCCTGTCCATCACCAACTCCTGGAGTTCACTCAAACTCACATCCATCGAGTCGGTGATGCCATCCAGCCATTTCATCCTCCATCGTCTCCTTCTCCTCCTGCCCCCAATTCCTCCCAGCATCAGAGTCTTTTCCAATCAGTCAACTCTTCGCATGAGGTGGCCAAAGTATTGGAGTTTCAGCTTTAGCATCAGTCCTTCCAGTGAATATCTAGGACTGATCTCCTTTAGAATGGACTAGTTGGACCTCCGTGCAGTCCAAGGGACTCTCAAAAGTCTTCTCCAACACCACAGTTCAAAAGCATCAATTCTTTGGTGCTCAGCTTTCTTCACAGTCCAACTCTTACATCCATACATTACCACTGGAAAAACCATAGCCTTGACTAGATGGACCTTTGTTGACATTGNTACCCTTTATAAATTTATCTTTATTTGCATGTCTCCAAACTTTCTAAAAAGTATCACTGGAAGTTATTATATACACAGACAAACACACTAACATGCCTATGCACTCACGTGCACTTATATGTGAACTTGTATTTTGACTTACATGTGTTTATCAGTATTTATGCACATATGTTCTTTTTGGTTAAAATGGCTTTCTTTTTTCATTTTTTTTTAATTTTTTACTTTATTCTACTTTACAATACTAAGTGATAACATATGTATAAAGGACTGAAGAATACATGTGAATTGACAAGAAGTTTGTAAGCAAAAAGTTAAAGAGGAATTTTGAATGGTATGCAAGAGGACATTTTTGAGTTACATCAAATGTAGTCCTACTACTATATTTGAGATAAACTTATTTTGGGGATTCTTGAGGACCAAAGCCAGAGGNTAAGTGATAACATATGTATAAAAGACTGAAGAATACATGTGAATTGACAAGAAGTTTGTAAGCAAAAAGTTAAAGAGGAATTTTGAATGGTATGCAAGAGGACATTTTTGAGTTACATCAAATGTAGTCCTACTACTATATTTGAGATAAACTTATTTTGGGGATTCTTGAGGACCAAAGCCAGAGGAAATTATGAAGAAACGACTTGCTTCTGTGAACTCATAAAAAGGAGCATAGCAAATATTTTCTATTGTAACTTTGTATAAAAATGTATTATTTTATTATTATACAAAGAGATTTAAGCAAGCTAATATCCTCCATAGTACACTTAGAAAAATACGCTTGAAACCCATATAGTTGGACATAAAATTTAAAGAGAAAAAAATATCAAGATGGTTATTGGATCATTTCACCCAGAGCTAAGGTGGGCTAAGGAGATGAAATAGCATGATACTGTACCTAAACCTTATTGTAACTGATGTATTTTGAGGAATAATAGAAATAAAATCCTTGATATCGTCACATATTGAAAGTAGTGTTTGTATTTTTACTTATTTTTTAAAATTTATAATAAATTTTATAGAAGTAGCAAAAGAAACTTCAGTTTTGTGATTTATAATAAAATTGCATATTTGGTCATTCAGTTCAGTCAGTTCAGTTCAGTCACTCAGTCGTGTCCGACTCTTTGTGACCCCATGAATTGCAGCACGCNTCCCCTGGAGAAGGAAATGACAACCCACTCCAGTACTCTTGCCTGGAAAATCCCATGGACAGAGAAGCCTCGTAGACTATAGTCCATGGGATCGCAGAGTTGGACACGACTGAGTGTTTTCACTTATTCCTTGGAAGGAAAGTTATTAGCAACCTAGACAGTATATTAAAAAGCAGAGACATTACTTTGCCAACAAGGGTCCCTCTAGTCAAGGGTATGGTTTTTTCAGTAGTCATTTATGAATGTGAGAGTTGGACTATAAAGAAAGCTGAGTGCCGAAGAATTGATGCTTTTGAGCTGTGGTGTTNGTTATTAGCAACCTAGACAGTATATTAAAAAGCAGAGACATTACTTTGCCAACAAGGGTCCCTCTAGTCAAGGGTATGGTTTTTTCAGTAGTCATTTATGAATGTGAGAGTTGGACTATAAAGAAAGCTGAGTGCCGAAGAATTGATGCTTTTGAGCTGTGGTGTTTTAGAAGACTCTTGAGAGTCCCTTGGACTGCAAGGAGATCCAACCAGTCCATCCTAAAGGAGATCAGTCCTGGGTGTTCATTGGAGGGACTGATGTTGAAGCTGAAATTCCAATACTTTGGCCACCTGATGCAGAGAGCTGACTCATTTGTAAAGACCTTTATGCTGGGAAAGATTGTGGGCAGGAGGAGAAGAGGACAACAGAGAATGAGATGGTTGGATGGTATCACCAACAGAATGGACATGAGTGTGTTTGGACTCCAAGAGTTGGTGGTGGACAGGGAGGCCTGGCATGCTGTGGTTCATGGGGTCTCAAAGAGTCAGACACGAGTGAGCGACTGAACTGAACTGAACTGAACCGAACAGCATGTTCTGCTCCCAGCTAGACAATCCTGTTGGGTAGATTCTTTTTGTTCCTTAAAAAAAAAAAATCATTGTATTGTATACTTTATTTTTTTAAACTATTGACTTTTTTTGGTCTGCTCTGAGTCTTCATGGTTGCATGTGAGCTTTTCTCTAGTTGCAGAGAGTGGAGGCTACTCTCTAGTGGCCATGCTTCTCATTGTGGTGGCTTCTCTTGTTGCAGAGCACAGGCTCTAGGGAGCGGGCTCAGTAGTTGTGGTGTGAGGGTTTAATTTCTTTGCAGCATATGAGATCTTCCCAGACCAGGGATTGAACCCATGTCCCCTGCATTGGCAGGTGGATTCTTAGCCACTGGGCCACCAAGGAATCCCCTGCATGGTAGATTCTTGTCCTTTCCCATCACTGATCCTACTTTTGTGAGTGTCAGTTCCACCTATGAGCTGAAAGACCTTGGATATAGCCTCTATGACTCTAAGTTTCCTTATATGTATTATGGGAAAACTAAACTACCTCTTGGGGTCTCAAATGTAGGTATGCTGACTTCAACTCTAAACAATGCTCTATGGCTCACTACAGAGTCCCTACACTCGAAATATCATTTCTGCTGTATTTTGCCAAGCTACAGCTGACTCTTAAACAACAAAGGGCTTAGCGCTACTAATACCCTCTTCCCCACCTTGGTCAAAAATTCATCTAAAAGTTTATAGTCAACCCTCCGTATTCACAGCTGCAAGTCCACATCCAGAGATTCAACCAACCCCAGATTGTGTAATACTGTAGTATATATTTATTGAAAAAAAATTCACTGACCAGGGGACCTAGGTAGTTCAAACTGTGTTGTTCAAACTGTGTTGTTCAAGGGTCAACTG
Organism: Neotragus pygmaeus; assembly: GCA_006410875.1. NCBI lineage: Eukaryota > Metazoa > Chordata > Mammalia > Artiodactyla > Bovidae > Neotragus > Neotragus pygmaeus. Next base: position 194,113 of record SJYV01030268.1, on the reverse strand, counting down.
CGTGCCCTGTTTCTTCCAAGAAAAACCCACTGAAATAATTTCCTACATCAAGTTTTTTCAAAATAGATGAACTTGGCTCCATTCATTCCATTTATGCTAAGAATTCTCTGTACTTTTGGCTCTTTCTAGCATTCCACCTCTCCTGTGTCTCACCACAGAGGCCAGCACGTGTGATCACCATGAAGCATGGTGAGAATGTCTCTTCATGTGATATTGTTACCAAAAGAGTGAGGTGGGGCCTGGCTATTGGCAGTTCAAAAGCCAATAAACAGACCAGGTTGGTGGAAAGGAAAGTTTGCTTTATTTCAGATGCTGGCAACTGGGAAGAGGGGTGGAATGCATGGCAGAAGTCTGTCCAAAGGCAGACTATGCCGCCTAAAGCCCCCTGCCCATTGGCAACCAGTGGGGCGAGAGCTTTTATAGATGGAAGTGGGGGAGGGGACTACATGCACAAACAGCACAGTCAGCTCTGACAGTCATCTTCAAATCAATCATCAGTGATCTGACCAGTGTCATCTCGGTGGTTTTAGGTACAGTTAATTTTCAGTTCCAAAAGAGTCTGTTTGTTCCTATTTCTTTGAGGTCGGTTCTCCGAATTGTGGCAGCTCATGTCCTGGTTAGAGTCTGGTCATCATGTAGTTAACTTTCTCACCTGGGGTTTTAGTATCTATAAGACAGGTTACAGGATGTGGCTCAGAATATTCTATAGCCCTTGAGCAGGAACTNGTGGATGAAACTGGAGTGAAGTAAGCCAGAAAGAAAAACACCAATGCAGTATACTAACGCATATATATGGATTTTAGAAAGATGGTAACAATAACCCTGTATGCGAGACAGCAAAAGAGACACAGATGTATAGAACAATCTTGTGGACTCTGTAGGAGAGGGCGAGGGTGGGATGATTTGGGAGAATGGCATTGAAATATGTATAATGTCATATATGAAATGAATCGCCAGTCCAGGTTCCATGCAGGATACAGGATGCTTGGGGCTGGTGCACTGGGATGACCCAGAGGGATGGTACAGGGAGGGAGGTGGGAGTGGGGTTCAGGATGGGGAACACGTGTACACCCATGGTGGATTCATGTTGATGTATAGCAAAACCAATACAATATTGTAAAGTAATTAGCTTCCAATTAAAATAAATAAATTTATATTTTAAAAAGTTATAGAATTTGTAATAATTTCTTTTCAGAAAAGTTTCAACTTGAAGGTAAATATTCAAGATATTCCTCCTATCATTTAAGTATATGATGTAATATTTCAAGTCAGCTTCCTGTAAGAATTCTTTTCTGATAACATTTAGGACTGCTTTGATATGTACCTTGCACTTATTCAGAATAAGTGGAGTAGTGCATCTTGATATATGATGGAAAAAGAACTTCTAGATCTTCTTGTATCTTAAGATGAACCAAAGGTAAAACTATAATATAAAGCTCTATTTCATATGTGTTTGTGTGATCTCAGTTTTCAGTTGTGTCCAACTCTTTGCGACCCCATGGACTGTAGCTTGCCAAGCTCCTCTGTCCATGGAATTTCCCAGGCAAGAATGTTGGAGTGGGTTGCCATTCCATTCTCCAGGGGATGGACCCAGGGATTGAACCTGCATTGGCGGGTGAATTCTTTACCACTGAGCCACCGAAGTACCACTAGTCATAATTATTATTATTAATAATAATAAATTTATGCTAGTCATAAATTATTATAAATTCTAACAAGCAGAAGAGATTTGAGTGTTTGAAAAATCTTAAAGAATCAGTTTCTTGATACTTCCAGTTTATACTGGCTAGAGGCTAAATTTCACTATGATATGAAATTAAATTTCAGCTTCTATTAAGACAGAATTAGATAAAACTTGGAATTGTTTATAATAAGGGAAAAATAGTAAATTATTTGGGGGAGAAAGTTGATTCTTAAAAGTCTGGACTATGTTCAAATAAAGGTAATAATAGCTTTAGTTATTATACCATTGACCTCCCACTCACTCCCTCCCCCAACTCCAGGCTACTCATATACATTTTAGTAGTAAGACAGTGAATACACATGCTGCCATAAGAGGACACATTTTTAAGACTTGAGGGCTGAGTGTAGCTGAATTTTGTGATCTCATTAAACTATTAATATATGTTATTTCATATTTTTAAAAAAGTTCTAAAACTGTGAACAATGTAAGTTAAAAAGTTGTTTGAATTTACAGCAATAGGAGAAGCAAACTTCCATAAGAATTTGGCTTTAAAAGCAAACAGCTATGTCAACAATTCGTTAGGTAATTATTAGCTGGAAGCTATTTGCACTCTGAGTTTATTGAATATACACATATGATAATAAGAGTTTGCACAAATAGAACCTTTTGATAATAAATCCACGTGAGAGATCGTGCCTTAGGGGAGCAATTCTAGATATTATAAGTATATTGAATTCCCTGCACATAGAATGCAGAACTCTTGCCCAAGTATGTAACTATTTTTCATTCATGATGCTTAATAGGTCATTTTACCTAAAGTCTCAGAAAGAATCAGTGTTACAAACAATGGAAAATGGTGTTGTTCTATTTGTATATATTCCAAACATTGCAATCACAGAGGAAATAGCAAAATAGAGCTCTATAACCTGTCACTAGTGGTGTGCTAAACTACACTCAAAATCACAGTTATCGGAAATAAATAAATACCTAATCATTACCTGAGAAGTCTTCTTGGTGTTTTGTATTGGAATCCCTGATTGTTTGCTTTGTGGTATCTACTCAGCTGCTTAGAAAAACTACTTTAGCAGTAAAATAAAATATAGAAGAGATGCATTCTTTTTATGAACCTTGTACATTTATAACACTTCATGGAACTGTATACTCCTCCATCACTTTTACTGTATGTTCACAAAATAAAAATACAATGAAGGATTCTTCCAGTTCCCTTCCCTCATTTAAGACTTTTTGTTACATTTTTATTCTTATGCAATTATTTCATATTTTCACATTTAAATTGAATGAATTAGTGCTTAGAATCAGTCCTTTCATGGCTGTTTCCTTTTCTGAATTATTTGATTTATCTTGTGGATTGCTAGATCTCATCACTAAGGAGTTTATTCTAGGGGACTCATGTATACTATACTTCCTGAATTTTTGTTTGCCTGATTCTCTTTCCTCACCCTCTTTGCCCTTGCCCACTTCTGATGTCTGTAGTCCACAAGTCATTTTCTGGTTTGCTTTTCATGTTTCAAGAGGGCCAGCGATGTGGAATGGCAACAGCTGGTGGAGTGGCCAGACTGCAGTTCCATTGTGTGACTTGTCTAAAATACCCTCTCGCACCATACTTATTCCAGTTGACTATATTTCTGGGAATCTGTTTCTTGGATTCCAGAAATAGATATCTGGAAACATTATTCCAGATAATAAAATATCTTTCTATTTTATTTTTTTGACCATTTTTTCACCAATGCCACACTGTCCTGATTACTGTTTCTTTATATTAAGTCTTGAAGTTGGGTAATGTCACAGTTGTCCAGCTTTCTTTTACTCCTTCAGTATTACGTTTATTATTCTGGATCTTTTGCCTCTTCATATAAACTTCAGAATCAGTGTGTTGATATGCACAATAAAATAACTTCCTGGGATTTTCATTGGGATTGCATTAATCTACAGACAAGTTGGGAAGAACTGACATCTTAGGAATGCTGAGTCTTCCTATCTATGAACATGGACTATCTCTCCATATATTTAGTTCTTTGATTTCTTTCATCAAAATTTTGCAGTTTTCCTCATACGTATCTTAGATACCTTTTGTTAGGTTTGTATCTAAGTGTGTAATTGAGGAGTGCTCACTAACTCAATGGACATGAATTTGAGCAAATTCCAAGAGATAGTGAAGGACAGGGAAACCTAGCATGCTACAGTCCATGGGGCTGCAAAGAGTCAGACAAGACTTAGCAACTGAACAGCAACAATAGAAAATATAAATTGTGGACTTCCCAGGTGGTGCTAGTGGTAAGGAATCCGTCTGCCAATGCAGAAGACGTAAGAGATGGGAGTTTTATCCCTAGATCAGGAAGATCCCCTGGAGGAGGAAACAGCACCCCACTCCAGATTCTTGCCAGGACAATCCCATGGACAGAGGAGCCTGGCAGGCTACAGTCCATGGGATCACGAGTCAGACACGATTGAGTGAGTGAATATAAATTGTATTCTGGTTTTTAATTTCAAATTCTACTTTTTCATTTCTGATATATAGTCAAGCAGTTGACTTTTGCAAATAATCTTATATCCAATGACCTTGCTATAATCACTTATTAGTTCCACGAGTTTTCTGGCAGTTCGTTCAGATTTTCTATGTACACAGTCATGTCATCTGTAAGCAATAATGAGTTTATTTCTTCCTTCCTAATTTGTATACCATTTATGTCCTTTTCTTATTTTTCTGCATTAATCAGAACTTTCAGCATGATGTTGAAATGCAGTGGTGAGAGGAAACATCTTTGCCTTGTTCCTGATCTTACTGAGAAAGCTTCAGGTTTCTCGCTCATGTTAGCCATAGGTCTTTTGTATCTTTCTTTATCAAGTTGAGGAAGTTCTTTATTCCTGGTTTACTGATAGTTTTTATCATGAAAGAGTGTTGGAGCTTGTCAGATGCTTTTGCTGCTTCTGTAGATGTGCTCACGTGATATTTCTTTTTTCATCTGTTTATGTGATGGGTTACATTAATTGAGTTTTGAATGTTAAATCAGCCTTGCATGCATGGGATAAATACATTTGTCATGAAATATATTGATAATTCTTTTTATACATTGTTGGATTTGATTTGCTAATATTTTATTGAATATTTTTACATCTACATTCATGAGAGAGATTGGTCTGTAATTTCTTTTTTATACTGGCTTTGTTTGGTATTACTGTAGTACTCAGAGAAGGCGATGGCACCCCACTCCAGTACTCTTGCCTGGAAAATCCCATGGACAGAGAGCCTGATAGGCTGCAGTCCATGGGGTCGCTAGGAGTCAGACACGACTGAGCGACTTCACTTTCACTTTTCACTTTGATGCATTGGAGAAGGAAATGGCAACCCACTCCAGTGTTCTTGCCTGGAGAATCTCAGGGACGGGGGAGCCTAGTAGGCTGCCGTCTATGGAGTCACACAGAGTCTGACACGACTTAGCAGCAGGAGCAGTGTAGGACTAGCGTCAATGGCTGAGTTAGAGATTGTTCCCTCTGCTTCTATCTTTTGAAAGAAAATATGGAGAATTGGTATAATTTATTCCTTTAATGTTTGGTAGAATTCACCAGTGAACCCATCTGAACCAGTTTCTGTTTTGTAAGGTTACTAATCATTGATACAACTTCTCTGGTGGATGTATACCTAACCTATTCACGTTGTCATGTCTTGTGTGAATGTTGGCAGATTGTATTTTTCAAAGAATTGGGCCATTTCATCTAAATTATCAGATTTGTAGACATATAGTTGTTCCTAACATTCCTTTATTATCCTTGGAATTTCCATGGGATAGGTACTGATGTCCTCTCTTTCATTCTAATAATAACAATATGTATCCTCTTCCCCTTTGTCTTAATTAGTCTGGCTAGAGATTACTGATTTTATTGGTCTTTTCAAGGAAACAGCTGTGGTTTTGCTGATACTCTGCTGATTTCTTGTTTTCAATTTCAATGATTTCAATTCTTATTTTTTATTATTTCTGTTCTTCTGCTTACTTTGGAAATTATTTGTTATTTTTCTAGTTCCTAAGGCAGGAGTTTAAACAATTGATTTTAGATAAAATATGCATTAAATGCTATAAATTCCCCTCATCTTATAAATTTTGGTGTTATGTTTTCACTTTTAATTCAAAATGTTTTTAAATTACTCTTGAGATTTTTTTATCAATGCATATTTTATTTAGAGGTGTGATATTTAATCTCTTAAGTATTTCGGGATTTTTCCATGTATCTTTCTGTCCTTGATTTCTGATTTAATTCTGTTCTGATCTGAGAGCAGATATTTTATTTTATGATTTCTAGTCTTTTAAACATTTTAATGCCTGATTTATGGCCTGGAATGTGGTCTATCTTGGTGAATGTTCTGTGTGAGTTTGAGAAGACTATTTTTGTCACTGTTAGATAAAATAGTGTAGAAGTCCATTATATCCAGTTGACTGATGGTATTTATAGAGTTCAACTGAGTGAGTGAGTGAGTGAGTGAAAGTTGCTCAGTTGTGTCCGACTCATTGAGAACCCATGGACTATACAGTCCATGGAAATCTCCCAGCCAGAATACTTGAGTGGGTAGCTTTTCCGTTCTCCACGGGATCTTCCCAACCCAGGCATTGAACACAGGTCTCTGGCATTGCAGGCAGATTCTTTACCAGCTGAGACACAAGGGAAGCCCAGAGTTCAACTGTGTCTTTACTGATTTCCTGCCTGGTGGATCTGTCCATTTCTAATAGAGGAGTATTAAGGTCTCCAACTATAAAATGGATTCATCTGTTTTTCCTTGTAATTCCATCAGACATACGCCTTAAGAATTATGTCTTCTTAGATAACTGACCCTTTTATTATTATGTAAGATTCCTGTCTATCTCTGATAACTTTCCTTGTTGTGAAGTTAGGAGCAACCTAACGGAATCCTGTGCTTAAGATTCCACAAGGCTGCAGTCAAGCAGTTGCCTCTGCCATGTTTTTCATCTGAAGCCTGAGGTTTTCTTTCAGGCCCCTTGAGTTTATGGACAGAATTCTGTCCATTACAGCAATTGGTCTGAGAGCCTCAGCTCCTAGAGACCAACCCTCTCCAAAGAAAATTCACAGCTCGCTTTTTGCTTCTTCAGGGTGAGGAGGGGAGTATCTATCTCTAACTTTACAGAAGTTCTGAATCCTCTTTTAAGGAGGTCACCTGATCAACTCAGGCCCACCTAGCATGCTTTTATTTTTGTTATCTTTTTCTTTGTGTACAACAGATGATTTGATATACCTGTTGTGAGATGGTTACCACAATCACATTAATTCACATATCCCTGATCTCACATAGTTAACTTGTATGTGCCTGGTGAGACTACTAAGACATACTGTCTTTGTGAATTTCAGGTAAACAATACAGTATCATTAATTATAGTCACCATGCCCTATTCATCTTACAAGTGTGGACGGCAGCTCTTCATTTCTCCAGCTCGCGAGCCCTTGGTAGCCACCATTCTATTCTCATTCTCCTCCTTTCTCTCTTTCTAGATTCCACATATAAGTGAGATCATCTAGTATTTGACTTTGTCTGTCTGGCTTATTTCACTTAGCATGATATCTTCCAAGTTCATCTACATTATAGCAAATGGCAGGATTTCCTTCTTTCTCTTGGCTGAAGTAATCTCTTGTTTAATTAACTCAAACACAATTGATTAAGGACATTAATTCTGCAATGTTTGTTGCCTTTTTCATATGCTATTAATTAAAATCAAATTGCCGGTCTTATTTGCACTCAAGAGGAGGGGATTATGCAGAACAAGACCCATCTTAGAAATGGATCTGCCCAGAAATCATGACCTGCATATTTAATTTCCTATCTAGTACCTTTACTTGGTTTTATCATAAATACATAAAATTCAACATGATTGAATCTGAGCTCTTGATCGTCTTTGAAGATTTCCCCTATCACAAGTATCACCTCAAAAGTTAATTTGAAGTATTTCCATTTCTTTCCATCTCTACTGCTGTTATCCTGATCCAAGTCATCATTATCCATATTTGTAGACTGCAACAGCCCCCTTCTTGGCTGATTAATTTCTCAGTTCATTACTCATATAGCAGGAAAAGTGATCTTAAGACATAAATCTAATCTTTTCTCTCCTCTGATTATAAATAGTCTATCATTATCTGTTGCTTTTTAGAATTGCCCTTATGAACTTGGTAGGACATTACCTATCTTTCCAAGCTCATCTTAGACTGCTTTCCTTTTATTCATCAAGCTTGAGCTTTTTTTAGTTCCTAGGATATGCTAAGTCCTTTTCTCTTTCAGAGTATTTTCACATGTGGTTCACTCTATGGAGAATGCTCTCCACTTACCACCACATCTTTGCACACTACTGTCCTTCTTGTTGTTGAAAGAGGGTGTTTGCTATGACCAGTGCGTTTTCTTGGCAAAACTCTATTAGCCTTTGCCCTGCTACATTCTGTACTCCAAGGACAAATTTGCCTGTTACTCCAGGTATTTCTTGACTTCCTACTTTTGCATTCCAGTCCCCTATAATGAAAAGTACATCTTTTGGGGGTGTTAGTTGTAGAAGGTGTTGTAGGTCTTCATAGAACTGTTCAGCTTCAGCAATCGGGGCATAGATTTGGATTCCCATGATATTGAATGATTTGCCTTGGAAATGAACAAAAATCATTCTGTTATTTTTTTTTAAATTTTTATTTTACTTTACAATACTCTATTGGCTTTGCCATACATCGACATGAATCCACCACAGGTGTACACGAGCTCCCAATCCTGAATCCCCCTTCCACCTCCCACCCCACAACGTCTCTCTGGATCATCCCTGTGCACAAGCCCCAAGCATCCTGCATCCTGCATCGAACATAGACCGGCACCTCATTTCTTACATGATAGTATACATGCTTCAATGCCATTCTCCCAAATCATCCCACCCTCTCCCTCTCCCTCAGAGGCCAAAAGTCCATTCTATATGTCTGTGTCTCTTTTGTTGTCTCACATACAGGGTCATCATTACTATCTTTCTAAATTCCATATATATGTGTCAGTATNATTTCTTACATGATAGTATACATGTTTCAATGCCATTCTCCCAAATCATCCCACCCTCTCCCTCTCCCTCAGAGGCCAAAAGTCCATTCTATATGTCTGTGTCTCTTTTGTTGTCTCAGATACAGGGTCATCATTACTATCTTTCTAAATTCCATATATATGTGTCAGTATACTATATTGGTGATTATGCTTAATGACTACATCGGGGCTTCCCTGGTGGCTCAGATGGTAAAGCGTCTGCCTGCAATGCAGGAGACCCGGGTATGATTCCTGGGTCGGGAAGATCCCCTGGAGAAGGAAATGGCAATCCACTCCAGCACTCTTGCCTGGAAAATCCCATTGACGGAGGAGCCTGATAGGCTACAGTCCATGGGGTCGCAGAGTCGGACACGACTGAGCGACTTCACTTCACTAATGACTACATTATTATCATTTGGTCTCCTTTGACTGTTTTCCTTTGTTTTGTATGTTCTCATTTCTCTGATTCGGAGACAGCAATGGCACCCCACTCCAGTACTCTTGCCTGGAAAATCCCATGGACAGAGGAGCCTGGTGGGCTGCAGTCCATGGGGTTGCTAAGAATCGGACACGACTGAGCGACTTCCCTTTCACTTTTCCCTTTCATGCATTGGAGAAGGAAATGGCAACCCACTCCAGTGTTCTTGCCTGGAGAGTCCCAGGGATGGGGGAGCCTGGTGGGCTGCCGTCTATGGGGTCGCACAGAGTCGGACACGACTGAAGCGACTTAGCAGCAGCAGCATTTCTCTGATTAAACTTATTCTTTGGCTAAAATCTTCTACAGGCAAAAGGCAGGCAGAGGACATAGTGGGGAAGGTGTGGCAAAGACCGTAGGGTCCTGCTCTGTTTCAATATGTGATATTATTTAAAGTTGTAGTGAGAGCAGAGTCTCTAAAATGAAGAAAGCAGCTCTTTATCCAACTTTAACAGCCTAGTTCTTTCTATTCATGATGCTTTTTCCGTGCCTATTCTACTGGGAACAACTAAATTGTTCCCTCATCCTTGGCACGCCTGGGCACAGTGAGGTACCTGGAGACTGGGGGCAGGCTGCTATTCGGGGCGGGGGGATGTAAACTGGGCACCTAAGTTCCCCTGACTCTTGTGCCAATGTTTCTCAGGCTCAGCACAGTCCACACAGCTGTGTCTGGTGTTTAGATGTTGCTGTCATTTATGAATATTTAAGTGTACTCACACTTGCCCAGTTTCTCAAGATTTAAAAATCCCCTTCAGGGCCTGAGCCCTCCTTTTCTCCTTTTGCTATCTCTTCTAATGTTGTCTATGGGGATCTCTTTCTCTGGTAAAATTGCTTTAGCTTTTGATCATGATCCTGCATAAGAAATACATTTTATACTTCAACCCAGTATATACGTGCAGGTATACAAATATATGTGACTGAAATAAGGCTTTTCCAAAGTTACATTAACACTTCCTGTCTGCTAGGTCAAATGCAGTTGATCGATTCCATTGTGTTCTATCCCATTTTATTTTCAAACTTTAAACCNCACTCTTGCCTGGAAAATCCCATTGACGGAGGAGCCTGATAGGCTACAGTCCATGGGGTCGCAGAGTCGGACACGACTGAGCGACTTCACTTCACTAATGACTACATTATTATCATTTGGTCTCCTTTGACTGTTTTCCTTTGTTTTGTATGTTCTCATTTCTCTGATTCGGAGACAGCAATGGCACCCCACTCCAGTACTCTTGCCTGGAAAATCCCATGGACAGAGGAGCCTGGTGGGCTGCAGTCCATGGGGTTGCTAAGAATCGGACACGACTGAGCGACTTCCCTTTCACTTTTCCCTTTCATGCATTGGAGAAGGAAATGGCAACCCACTCCAGTGTTCTTGCCTGGAGAGTCCCAGGGATGGGGGAGCCTGGTGGGCTGCCGTCTATGGGGTCGCACAGAGTCGGACACGACTGAAGCGACTTAGCAGCAGCAGCATTTCTCTGATTAAACTTATTCTTTGGCTAAAATCTTCTACAGGCAAAAGGCAGGCAGAGGACATAGTGGGGAAGGTGTGGCAAAGACCGTAGGGTCCTGCTCTGTTTCAATATGTGATATTATTTAAAGTTGTAGTGAGAGCAGAGTCTCTAAAATGAAGAAAGCAGCTCTTTATCCAACTTTAACAGCCTAGTTCTTTCTATTCATGATGCTTTTTCCGTGCCTATTCTACTGGGAACAACTAAATTGTTCCCTCATCCTTGGCACGCCTGGGCACAGTGAGGTACCTGGAGACTGGGGGCAGGCTGCTATTCGGGGCGGGGGGATGTAAACTGGGCACCTAAGTTCCCCTGACTCTTGTGCCAATGTTTCTCAGGCTCAGCACAGTCCACACAGCTGTGTCTGGTGTTTAGATGTTGCTGTCATTTATGAATATTTAAGTGTACTCACACTTGCCCAGTTTCTCAAGATTTAAAAATCCCCTTCAGGGCCTGAGCCCTCCTTTTCTCCTTTTGCTATCTCTTCTAATGTTGTCTATGGGGATCTCTTTCTCTGGTAAAATTGCTTTAGCTTTTGATCATGATCCTGCATAAGAAATACATTTTATACTTCAACCCAGTATATACGTGCAGGTATACAAATATATGTGACTGAAATAAGGCTTTTCCAAAGTTACATTAACACTTCCTGTCTGCTAGGTCAAATGCAGTTGATCGATTCCATTGTGTTCTATCCCATTTTATTTTCAAACTTTAAACCTTTTATTTATTTTATATTGAAGTATAGCTGGTTGACAATGTTGTGGTAGTTTCAGGTGAACATCGAAGGGACTCAGCCATATATATATATACGTATATCCATTTTCTCCCAAACTCCCCTCCTATTCAGGGTATCAAGTAACATTGAGCAGCAGAGTTCCATGTGCTATATAATAAGTCCTTGTTGGTTATCCATTTTGAATATAGTGGTGTGTACATTTCCCAAACTCCCTAACCATTCCTTCTCCCTGGCAACCATAAGTTTGTTTTCTAAGTCTGTGAATCTCTTTCTGTTTTGTAAGTAAGTTCATTTGTATCATTCCCTTTTAGATTCCACATTTAAGAGATGTCACATATTTCTCCTTCTCTAACTTACTTCTCTCAGTATGACACTCTCTAAATGGCATTATTTCATTCTTTATAATGGCTGAGTAACATTCCATTGTATATGTGTATCACATCCATTCTATCCCATTTTTTTGATCCACTGTGGTAAAAATGGTTACTGAACCCATTTCTTCTTTTGGGCATACAGCTAGTCTACATTTTTCAACCTCCCTCGTGGTTTGATGTGGCCAAGGCTCTGAATTCTAGCTAGGGAAATGTGGTCAGGAGTAATATGTGCCTTTTTCAGATCTGACCTATAAAAGCCTTCCACATAGGATCCATCACACCACCGTCTTGACACAGACAAATGTGGCAGTCTTTAAAGGCACGTACTTAAGGTGGCAGTGCCTGAAGATGGAGTGAGCCTGAGTCCTAGGCACCGAGTCTCTAGTTAGAACAGCCACTTTGGACTTCATGTGAGGGACAAATAAGCTTCTATCATTTTAAACCACTGTACATTTTGGGTTTATTATCACAGCCACTAGCATTTTTCTAACTTAATATACCTCCAACAAATGCATCAGTTGAATTTACATACACTATCCTTTTTAATTTAAAGTTTTCCAAAGAGATTTTCTGCAGTACCTGACAGCTCTCTTTGATTCCCTTGAACCCAGCAGCCCCACAAGCAGCACTTTGTAATAGAAGAAATCAAAGCACAGGAAACTGCTAACCAGATTGTTGGATACAGTTGTTAGAATACATCTGTGACAAGTATTTGGGGCCACATTTGCAGGCCACTTAACCCAATCATCTTGTGCTCACAGCGTAGTGTTTCTAAAAATGGCAACTGTAGGTTGTGATAGTGAGAAGTGTAACTTGATTAGTTTGGGGGTTTCTTGCTATAGATTTTAAAACAAAGCCACCTTCCTTGCCTGGGATGCAGAATGAGGAAAGGGATTTTGTTAAGAATGGTCAAAGCACAGCCTGTCATTGCCCTGCCTTGTGCTTTCTGAGACCTTTGAGGCTTTATGGCCTCTGATTATTGCTCTTAAACTCTTGATAAACTCACAGAATAAAATTAGCCTGGACAAGAGACAGACATCCTGGCCAGCCACAGATTCCTTCATCCTGAGGGGAAATAAGAGAAGAATCCATAGGCTTATCATTCTTCAATTGCCTCTTTCCTCCCTGTAGCCCTTTAGCTTCCACTCTGCCTGTCTCCTCTCCCAGAACTCAAACTGAAAAAGCCTGATATTGGGAAAAGCCCTTGTTGGGCTTTTTCTTACACAGTAGTGACTGGAAAAGAGTGGCTTCTGTTTCCCATCTGTCATCTTCTTTCCAATCCTGCTACAAGGAGTATTAAAAATATCCCAACTCCGTAAAAACTTCTCGAGTGAAGCCAAGGTTGGGAACCACCTTGGGAGCCTCCAGCCAAATCACTGCCTCTCACACTTTCTTTGCGTGTTGGTCACCAGGGGATCTTGTTAAAATGTAGATTCAGTTTCGCTAGGTCTGGGTTCGATGTCCTGCACTCCTAACGCCCTCCCAAGAGATGTCTTTGCTGCTGGTTCTTGGACCACACTTTGAGTAGCAAGAAGCCAGGTGACCTGGTCAGATTGCTCTTCACCATCGGATGCTGTAGGCGCTCATCAGCAAGAATAATGAGGAGTCTAGAATCATTTTCTGGCTCTCGTATTCATCAGGTGATCTGGCTCTATTCCACATGGCAGGCACTGTGAGGATTAACAACCATCTCCAGACAAGGTAGGTGCTTTTGCCAGACTCTGACTTTTAACTGCTGAGTCCAACTCTTTGTTGACCCCATGGACTTTAGGCCTCCCGGCTTCTCTGTCCATGGGATTCTCCAGGCAAGAATACTGCAGCAGATTGCCATTTCCTTCTGCAGGGAATCTTCCCAGCCCAGGGATTAAATCCGGGTCTCCTGCACTGCAGGCAGGTTCTTTACCATCCAAGTCATCATGAGTACCCCATAGGTTATATATCACTCTGGTGATAATTTCAAGATTCTGTTAAGGTGAAATTTATTTTTTTAAATCTAAACATACCCAAACCTTTCCAAAACTTTCCCTTTGAAGAGGTTAGGAGGTTCTCTAACAAATAACCTTCCTCACTGAATATTTGACACCAGAATTTTATTGAAGAATTCACATAGGATTGACACTGGAAAGGATGTTGGAATCCAGCTTCCCCACCACCCTGCATTTGAAGAAACTGGAGAAATTGTAGACTCATGCCTTGTGTGGAAGTACAATCTTCAAAATGTTAAAAACATGACTCTCATGCAGATATAGAATGTACACATGTCAAAGATTTTATTCATTTCATGAATTAATGAGGGAACCAGCAAGACAGTGAGGCTGATTCAAAGGACACATTAGGTACATATCCTCAGTCGAAGGGATGCTGAAATGAATTTGCTAATAGAGACAAAACTGGTGAATGTTTTATGGGACCATAAATCTGTTACCTGTGCATGCGTGCAAAGTCACTTCGGTCATATCTGACTCTGTGCAACCCCATGGACTGTAACCTGCCAGGATCTCCTGTCCATGGGGATTCTACCGGCAAGAACACTGAAATGGGTTGCCATGCTCTCCTCCAGGGGATCTCCCTGACCCAGGGATTGAACCTGTGTCTTCTGCACCTCCTGCATTGTCAGATGGGTACTTTACCCACCTGGGAAGCCCCCACTGTTACCTGTGGGATCAGCTTTTCTACTGAACTAAAAGATACAAATTAATATCTAACATCACAGTCTTGGGGCCCCTATCAGATAGCAAATAGCAAAGTCAAACAAGTGCATTCTTCTGTGCAATGAAATAATTTGGGTGTAGGCCTGGTTAAAATGACATTGAAAGAATATGCCATCATTCTCTTGCTTAAGTTCCCAGTTTTGGATAATTTTTCTCAATACTAGATGGAACTTGGATCCCAGGATACTTTTAAACTTCCCTGTTTTTGGCATATTAGGAATGACATCACTTTGGGCAGCTGTTTTAAAGTTTTTCTTTACCAGTGATATCCGATGACAGCCACATATGTGACACACTCCCCTGGGCTCACCCATGGGGGCTCTAACACCACCTTTTTTTTTCTCCCACTAGAGAAAATATTTGTGCATGTGACCCTGATGTTATTAGGAGAAATATATGTATTCATATATTTTATTTAAGAAACTGGTTCTTAAACTTTGCTGTGTAAGCTAGTATTAGTAAAAATACATCTCCTCAAAATTCACCTCAAAACTGACCTCAACATATTGGCATGGCTTGAGGAATGGTGATTTGTGAGAGCAAAACTCCCACATGTTTTGCAAAAAAATCCCTTACTGCCTTGACTGAATTTGTTTCTGTTTCTTTGTATGTTGCTTTGTTTTGTGCTGTGGGATCTCAGATTCCACGTACTTGGCTTGACAGGAGGAAATGCTAGAACATACGGAGTTTGAGACACACTGAACGATCCTTAACTGTATAGAGCCCGACAATCACAGCCTGGTGGTCACTAGGGACCTGAGACGAGCTTCTAGTTTGTCACATGGTGTCTGTCAAACCTGTGTCTCAGCTCTCTAATAGGCAGGAGGCTGCATTTTTCAAATTCTCTGGGTAACATGTCTCGGTGGTTTCCCTCTGCTGAGATGATGCTGTCAGGCTCACAGTGGCTTCAGGATTATGGTGGACACCCTTTTCCTGGACTTGTAAAACTTGGCAGTGGTGTTCCATGGCCATATCTGTACTCTGTGACCTCGTTATCCGGGCCGTGGTTGATGGGGAGGTAGAAATGCAACTCCCCTGGGGTAGGTGAGGGACTGTCTCTTGGAAATTTGACCTTGGGACAGAGACAGACAGTATTAGAGTGATGTTGGCACTAAGTCCTTGCTGATTATAGCTCTTTAGGGAGAAACTCAGTGAATGTTTTCTCCCGAGGGCCCTGGAACTGCTCTAGGGTTAACAATTCATTTGATTCTGTAAGATATCCTAGGTGCTGCTGCTGCTAAGTCACGTCAGTCGTGTCCGACTCTGTGTGTCCCCATAGATGGCAACCCACCAGGCTCCCCTGTCCCTGGGATTCTCCAGGCAAGAAGACTGGAGTGGGGTGCCATTGCCTTCTCCCAAGATATCCTAGGTACTTTTCTATTAAATTTCACTCACCCACCAGTCTCCGCTGTCCTTGGGTTTTTCCCAGCAAGAATACTGGAGTAGGTTGTCATTTCCTCTTCCAGGGTGTCTTCCTGACCTAGGGATCGAACCCACGTCTCCTGTGTCTCCTGCATTGACAGGTGAGTTCTTACCACTAATGCCACTTGGGAAGACAGTTAGCATGAGTAAAACCACTCAAACCACAGACAACATAATCCAATGACCAAGAATAAGACTTAATATGGTACTTTTCATGGGCATCAACAGTCTAATATTGAAAGGAATGATGCCCTTAAGGATCAGAATGTCTGGAATTGACAGCAGGAGGGTTGTATTAATTTATGACTTAAGTCAGTCTGAGTCAAAACGAGGTGAATATAGCAGGGCTACACAGGGATCATCCAAGACCTCTTCCTCTTTCTCTGCTGGGTTTCTTTGCCTCTTCTCCTTGCTTCTCTCTGTGGCTCTTCAGCATTCTTCTCTCTTTCAAGTTGAATGGATTCTTCTGCCTCTCTGAGTACATGAGCCAAACATGGCAGCATCAGATGATGCCCTGGCTTCTAAGTCTGTTAGCTGACATGTCTATCACCTGTAGTTAACTACTGAACTGAGTCTCACTTCCAAGTTGCAGTCAAGAGACCATAACCCACATATACACAATGGAGTATTACTCAGCCATTAAAAAGAATACATTTAAATCAGTTCTAATGAGGTGGANTACTCCTGCCAAGGTGACTGAGGCTCTCCAGGCTTTGATTTTCTTATCTCTGGGGGAGAGTGGCCCTATGAAAAATTTAAGGGGGCTCTATTTTGGTTTTCAAATCTTTTTATGATGATTATGATTATCCATTGTGTGTTATTTTAAAACATCTTATGACATATGAATGGCTTAAGATGATCAGTCTCTTTGGAAGGTCAATGATAGCCATTAAGACTGAATCTGAGAAGGCAGGGCTGGGAGGTTGGCAGAGTGGCCTGGATGGAGGTGTGCAAGAGAGGGACAGCAAGACGGGAAGGGCTGAGATTCTGGTGGTGACAGTCAGAAGGGAGAGAGTCAAGTGGAAGAGAGAGCGGTGGGTGAAGGTGGTCAGGAAGGCCAAAATTCCAGTTATAAGATGAATAAGTTCGGAGGATGTCATGTATAGCATGATGACTACAGTTAACAATACTGTGTTGTATATTTACAAGTTTCTGAGTAGATTTTAAAAGTTCTTATCATAAGAAAAAAAAATTATAACTATGTAAGGTGATGGATGTTAATTTAACTTACTGTGATAGTCATCTCACAGTATATACACATACCAAATCATGTTGTATGTCTTATACTAATATAATTATATATCACTTATTTCTCAGTAAAACTGGAAACAATTATATACAGCCTAGATTAAGAAACATATATTATTTATATAATGTTTAATTTTAAAATCTATGGAATATAAGTTGAAAACATTCAGAAAAGAGAGAGAATAGAGAAGGTTACCAAAGGGAGACTCAGTGGGGCATGGTGAGGGTGTGGATGAAGCGTGAGTAGGTGGGTAGGAGGTCCCCTTCCCAAGTCTGGGGGATGCTGTGGTCCTTTTTCACACCGAATCTACCTGTGGGGAAAATATTGGGCTTGTTCAGCATGCCAGAGAGAGCTGGTTTTTATTGCTACCTCGCTGCACCACTGGTTTTATCCTGGCTTCAAAAATGCTCTTTTAACAGCAAATGCCATTCTGATGAGACTATCTTTTCCTTGTCCTCCCTCTTTCATTTCCCCTCACTCTTCTTAACTCCTTTATTACTGTGCCACTGGGCATGCACCATGGGTAAGCACCATGGCAGCTGCCATGGGGGACATAGAAAAGAGATATTGTGAACCTCACTCTTAAAGGGACATGGCAGTGCACCTCCAGTCCTTATGGTTTCTTCCCCAGATGACTTTGGAAATCACAGTGTGACGAGGGAAGTAGAGAAGGGGCCCTTTGGTTATTGATTACCTCCTGNGAGATATTGTGAACCTCACTCTTAAAGGGACATGGCAGTGCACCTCCAGTCCTTATGGTTTCTTCCCCAGATGACTTTGGAAATCACAGTGTGACGAGGGAAGTAGAGAAGGGGCCCTTTGGTTATTGATTACCTCCTGCTATGTGCCAGGTAGCTTGCTAGATGCTCTGCATGCATTTAGTTATCTAATCCTCTCAATGAGTGGTAAGTATTATTATCTTGTCTTATAGAGATGAGATACGATTCCTGGGTTGGCAACATCCCCTGGAGGAGGGGATGGCAACCCACTCCGGTATTCTTGCCTGGAGAATCCCATGAACAGAGAAGCCTGGCAGGCTACAGTCCATGGGGTCACAAAACGTTGGACACGTCTGAATGACTAACATTTTCACTTTCATAGATGAGAAAATTGTGGCTCAGAGAGTTTCAGTAACTGTTGCAAGGCTGTAAAACAGATCTGAGGACAGATCTGTTTCATTAACATTCCACCCCACTCTGCCTTCCCGGTCTTTACATTCATTGGCAGAGAGACTGTGGAAACCCATGACCATCCCTCTCTGGCTGTGTTGAGGGCCTTGTTTATACTTTTTCTGGAAGGGAGGCGAGAGTTCTGGAAGTGAATGAGGAGCAGGTTCCAGTCAGCTCTTGCCTCTGAAAAGAGTCAGGTGTGTGGGCCTGAGTCCCAGAGGATGGTGATTGCCTTGGACTGGTGAAAGTTCTGGAAGGGCTGTGAGCAGTGAACTTTTTAGAACGACTTTCGTTCTCAGGCTCCTCAGGACCATGCTGATCATCTGCCTGGATTCCCAGTGGCATGAGGAAAGCCAGACTTGGATCAGCAGGAAGCCTAGTGTGCTCACTTTCTGTAGAAAACCCTGGAAGCCACTACGTTGCTGTTGCTGGTGATGTTGAGAAGTGATTATGAGAAACGGGCTGATTGCAGAGCCTCACAGCTTAAAGGACATTTGAAAGCGAAAGTGTTAGTCACTCAGTCATGTCCTACTTTTTGCAACCCCATGGACTATAGCCTCTGTGCATGGATTTCTCCAGGGAAGAATATTGGCATGGGTAGCCTTTCCCTTCTCCAGGGGGTCTTCCTGACCCAGGGATTGAACCTGGGCCTCCCACATTGTGGGCAGATTCTTTACCATCTGAGCCACTAGGGAAACCCCCAAAGGACTTTTAGCCACCAGGTTCTGGGCCCACTTGGTTTTATCCATGGTATGGCTTCTTTCAAGTTGCTGTTGATTAGACCTCTTGAGAACAGTGTGAGCTTGGCTACTCTGAGACAGCCTGAGGTGTCTCCCAGGACAGTCTGGGAGGCCCTTGTTGCTAGGAATCCTGAGGTGGTGGCTGCCAGGGGATCTGGGGGCAGCCTCAGCCATGTAGTTCTCAGCATCCAGGGCCTTCAGAGAGCCCTGGTCTGGCCACCTGATACTCCAGGAAGTTGTGTTTCTTGTTGAGGGATTGGGAAGCATTTCTCTGGCCCTCAGCTCCCCAGTGACTGAAAGAGATGTTTAAGGCTGAACATTTCTGGGGTTCCTCCCTGAAGGGAGTTCCAGGAACCTCTTCTGGCAGGCCAGGTAGGAAACTTCCCTCTGGGAGTCCCTAATATCACATCCACATCCCAGGCCTGTAATTATCTCATTAAGCTGAGATGAGCTGCCACTGAAATTAAAGATAGATCATTAGAAGCAGGTAGAGAAGACTCGCCAGCACCTAGCATGGTGCCTGCCTGGTACACAAGAGATGCTCTGTCAATGGTGACCCATTTGTTGAACTGAGAGGGCTACCCTCGAGCAAGAGATGGGGCGGGGGTGGGGGACTCAGGTTCTTTCCATCTTCTGGATCTGCTTGTGTCCTCAGAGTTGCACAGTGGTTGATTTGTTCCTATAGCTCGTGTCTGCATTGCAGGCAGTAAGAAGGAGACGTGGAGAAAGTGGAAAGGATGACCTTTTTTCAAGTAAACAGAAATCCCTGATAGATCAGTGTTTTCTGGCCATGTCTAAGCAGCAAGAGTGTCTGGGAAGGTGGATGTGTTTACCTAGGCTTGTTTTCTTAAACAAAATCAAGGCTCTTTTAGCTTACATGGGAATGTATTCTTTTTCTAGTGCTGCTGTAACAAAGTACCACAAATTGGGTGATTTAAACAATCAATATATATTGCCTCACAGTTCTGGGGGCCAGAAGTCTGAGATCAAGATGCTGGCATGGTAGATTCTTTCTGAGGGATGTGAGCAAAGGATCTGATCTATGTATTTTTTGTAGTTTGGTGGTTTGCTGGCAATCTTTGGCATTCCTTGGCTTGTTTTTTGGCATCATCCAGATCTCTGCCTCTATCTTCACATGGCATTCTCCCTGTGTGTGTGTGTTCTCTGGGTCCAGATTTCCGCTTTTCGTGAGCTGCTTGGAATGCAAGGAGATCAAACCAGTCAATCCTAAAGGAAATCAACCCTGAATTTTCACTGGAAGGGCTGATGCTAAAGCTTCAATACTTTGGCCACCTGATATGAAGAGCCGACTCACTGGAAAAGATTGGAAAAATGCTGGGAAAGATTGAAGGCAAAAGGAGAAGGGCGTGGCAGAGGATGAGATGGTTGGATGGCATTATCCACTCAATGACATGAATTTAAGCAAACTCTGAGAGATAGTGGAGGACAGAATAGCCTGGCATGGTACAGTCCACAGGGTCCCAAAGAGTTGGACATAAGTTTGTGACTGAACAACAACAAAGACATAGTCATATTGGATTAGGTGAACTAGGCCCACCCTAATGACCTCATCTTAATTTGATCATCTACAAAGACCCTATTTCCAAATAAGATCACATTCATAGGACTGGGGCTGGGATTTCAACATCTTTTAGAAGAACACATTTTGACCTTTAGTAAGGAATTTTAAAACATGGCCTTCGTTAACATTCTTCAACACTCCTCCCATCAAGAGGTAGGTCTTGCACCCCCCCCCCAAATCTGATTGCTTATGATTACATCTACTAATAGAATATGGTGGAAATGATTTCCAAGGCTATTGGAGAAGGCCTTGCTTACGGCCCCTGCTTGGCTTTCTTGGGAAACTCGGGAAGAAGCTAGTCATCATGTTAGAAGCCTGACCATACTGAGATCATTATCATGGAGATGTTGGTGCTCCAGTCTTTAGTCCCAGCTGAGCTTCTGGACAATAGCTGGCATCAACATCTGGCCTGTGTGTGTACCATGTTGGACATCCAGCCCACTCAAGCCTTCAGATGACTGTAACCCAGCTAGCATTTGACTGCAACCACATGAAGGCCCCAAGCAAGAACTGCTCAGACAAACCTTTCCTGAAGTTCTGACCCACAAAATCATGAACAAAATCAAGCTTTTTTTTTATTATTTGTGTGTGTGTGTGTGTGACAAAATTTTATTTGTTCTTCTATTCATATTTTCTATACATTGGATGTAAAGTCACCCAATTTGCTAAGCTGTTACACATCAATGGAAAACTAGAATAATCAGCAAGAAAAAGAAAATGAATATTGGTCAGCCAATAAGAGCAGTGAGGAATCTGAGACTCAGAATTATCATCAGGAAGATGACCCCCTCTGGAGCCCTTCATCAGAGGTTTTGGGTCCCCAGATTTCCACTGAGGGTTGGGGTCCTTCCTTCATTCTGAGACACTTAGTTAAGACAAGCCTAGATCTGAGTGACCAAAATGCTGATTTTATTTAAACATTCAAATAATCATTTTCATGGGAAAAATTGTGTCAGGTGTAATCACAGCTAACTATTGTAATGAAAGCAGTGATCCTTGGCTTGTCCTTTCACCAATAGGCTGCTTTGCCTGAACTGGGGATTAGTTGTCATTGGAAAACATGGTGCTGGCTTGTATTAATATAACTTCGCCAAGAAGTAAGTACCTCCCATCCCCTCTTTTATAGTCAATGAATGGCCCTATGGGTAGCATGTTTCTGGCAGACTCTGAATTCTGCACCATAGTTTTCAGTTTTCTAGTTTATTCTGGGGCCCTCAGAATCAGAAATCTAGTCCTCAAGTGATGGATGAAAACAGGGGCTTGTCTCGTAATAGAATTTTCTGAATGTGCTAAAGGTCATTCTGTGCTGGCTAGCTCACCTGTGGGTATCTGTGCTGCCTTCAGTGTCCAGGTTCTACTGCATTTCTGTCCATGTGGTTCTGTTTCTCTGTGTGTTTGCTAGGCCTGAAGACTCAAGATTTCTCCGTTATCCCTTCTTTATATTGTGTCTAATCTTGATTAGACCTTGATTTGTTCGACCTTTGTTCTATTTTCCTTGACTTCTTCGTATTGTTTCATGCTTTGCTCAATCTCTCTCACAGCAGTTGCCAAGCAACTTCCTTTCTTTTCTACAGATTCCCCTTAAAATTCCATGTTTCATGAAGCCCTTTGCTCAGCCACACTGGTACGCTCCAGTTTTTGTGTATAACTGTGTTAAAACTATGGATTATAAACCAAAGGGACCACTACATGGAGCAGGATGCAAAGTGGTTAGGGAATAGGCTTTGAAGTCAGAGAAGCCTGGGTTCAGATTCTGGCTCTGCTACATATTAACTGGGTGATATTGAGCAATCTGTTTAACTTTCCACACTTCCATTTCCTCATCTGTAAAATGGGTACAACAAATTGTATTTTCCCAAGATGGCCACAACATTCTCCCATCACCCATTTTCTTCTAGAACCTTACTGCTTCCTTTCAGAAGATGGGGCCTATGCTCTTTACTTTTGAATCTGGACAGGTTTGTGGCTTGCTTGTAATTGATTGAATGCAGTGGATATAATGTTACATGACCTTGGAGGGTAGGTCAGAAAAGGTGATGTAGTTTCTAGCTTTCTTGCTGGAACATTCATGCTGAAGTCGCCAGCTTCTGAGTAAGCTGTCTAGCTGTCTAGAACCCACCATGCTGTGAGGAAACCCAAATGAGTTCAGGTTCAGTTCAGTCACTCAGCCATGTATGACTCTTTGTGGCCTCATGGACTGCAGCATGCCAGGCCTCCCTGTCCATCACCAACTCCCAGAGTTTGCTCAGACTCATGTCCATTGAGTCGGTGATGCCATCCAATCATCTCATCCTCTGGCATCCCCTTCTCCTTCTGCCTTCAATCTTTCCCAGCATCAGGGTCTTTTCCAATGAGCCAGTTCTTCGCATCAGGTGGCCAAAGTATTGGAGCTAGAAACCAAATTGAGAAGCTCTCAAAATACTGTTGATCTTCCCTACAGGTAAATCTCCCTACTTGCCGAAATTTATGTGTAACCCAAAATCAATACTTGCAGAGGGCTTTTGTGGTCTTTTGGGGACGTGCGTATAGTGACAAATAATTTGAGCTACTTGATGCACAGTTCTCAGNCCCTACAGGTAAATCTCCCTACTTGCCGAAATTTATGTGTAACCCAAAATCAATACTTGCAGAGGGCTTTTGTGGTCTTTTGGGGACGTGCGTATAGTGACAAATAATTTGAGCTACTTGATGCACAGTTCTCAGGTAATACTGAACAAGACTGCAATCTCTGCCTTCTTGTTTCAGCACTCAGATGGTGCTAGTGGTAAACAATCCACCTGCCAATGCAGGAGATGTGAGATGCAGGTTTGATCCTTGGGGCGGGAAGATCCTGTGGAGGAGGGCCTGGAGACCCACTCCAGTATTCTTGCCTGGAGAATCCCATGAACCGAGGAGCCTGGCAGTGTCCATAGGGTTGCAAAGAATAAGGCATGACTGAAGTGACTTAGCACATTCACACACACTAAACAAGTGTCCTTTTTGGCAGTCTAATATTTTGTGCCACGTTTTGTTGAGTGTGTGTTTGTATTTTTTATTGATGTTTTTACTGCTTAAAGTGATCCCCAAGTGCAGTGTTGAAGTGCGGCCTTGTGTCCCTAAGTGCAAGAAGGCTGTCATGTGCTCTGTGGAGAAAATATGTGTGTTGGATACATTTTCTTCAGACATGTGTTCTGTTGTTGTTGGCTGTGAGTTCAATGTGAATGAACCAACAATATGGATCCAATAAGGTGTCGGAAACACATGAAACAAGGTTTACATATTGATCAGTTGTTGAAAATATTGTAAAGAGAGGCTTGCGGGAACTTAAACCTGGTATTTCCTCAGGAGCATTTGCTAAGTTAGTTTTTATAGTGGTGACTTTACAGGGTGTAAGTACTTCAAATAATGAGAATAGACTGTGCGTGAACATGGAGGATGCTCAGTCAGCCCCCAGCTGCTCTAGCTTCCTGCAGTCCCTGCTACAGTCACTGTCTGACTGCAGCTGCAGGAAAGACACTGAGTCACACAGCCCAGGAGAGTCTCCAGATTCTTGACCTCAGGAAACTGTGAGATATGGTCATTTTGCTTTTAAGCAAAAATATTTAATATCTTATTGTTGTTATTTGTATATTTATAATACTTATGTTGTTGTTTAGTCACCAAGTCATGTCTGACTCTTTGTGACCCTATGGACTGCAGCCCACCAAGCTCCTCTGTCTACGGAATTCTCCAGGCAAGAATACTGGAGTGGGTTGCCATGNGAAAGGGACATAGAGAATAGATTGTCTTATAAGATGTAATGCTATATTGAATTGAATGTCAAGTTAATGATCTATTTTCTTTGAAGTTATGGTTATGGAGGATCTTGAATCAAAATGATTCAATGAGGCAGAAAGGCAGCAAATTCCTTTTAGTGATTTACTTGGTAACTTTGAGTAATTCTGCTGTCTACTGCATCTACTTGCCCCACTTCCTTTAATGACAGGCTTTTACAGGTTGTGTTGGGTATTGGCGGTGGTTCACAGATCTAACATCTCTTAAACATGACATTTTGTGGTGTGAAGAATAAGAGGTTTGATATTGTGCAAAGAGGGTCTTGAAGGACCTTCTGCTCAAGGAGAGAGTATTTTCCACTGTGTCGATGGGTGTGCACTGGAGCCGTGCCAATTGTCTGCCTAATTGGATCCATTAATCTCCACTGATAAGGTAGCCAATGTATAACCCCGCCCAGGTAACTACAGTGAGTGAATCAATAAACATCTGTTGAGGACCAACTAAGTGAGGAAGATGCTAAGAGTTTAGGGTTGAGGTGAAGGAGACGTTTTTTGCTTTCAAGTAACTTCAGTTCTGAACAAATGCATCTTTTAAAGAAAACCCTAGCAGAGTGACCAAGAATGAGCCTTGTAGGGGTTGTTAAAATGCCAGTCAGACCATGACACTCCCATGGGCACAACTCCTAGACTTCCCACGTGACACAGTGTAAATGCCTTTGTGCTTACCAGGCACTCTGTGTCCCAGTCCTCTGAGACCCTTCTGATGGCATCCTCTTCCTACTCACCTCTCCCCATTCACTTATTGGTTGGGTACTCTGCCAGGCACAATTCTAACTCTCTGCTTTTGGATTTCTTTTTCCCTCTGCCTAGGATGTTTTCTGTGTCCTGCCTGCCTTCCTTGCAGCATCCTCCTCATTAACACCTTTTTCCCTCCTCCCAATCCTTAGTATTGGTCACCATTTAACATGCTTTGTACTTTCTTTTAATAGATCTTATTTATTATTTGTGACTCCAGTAGAATGCAAAGGGACTTCCCAGGTGACTCAGTGGTGAAGAATCTGCCTGCTAAGCAGGAGACGCGAGTTTGATTCCTAGCTTGGAAAGATCCCCTGGAGAAGGAAATGGCAACCCACTCCAGTATTCTTGCCTGGGCAGTCCCATGGACAGAGGAGCCTAGTGGGCTACAGTCCATGGCTTTGCAGAGTCAGACACATCTGTGTGGTTAAACAACAGCAAATACTCTTTTCCACAGTGGCTGCACCAACATACATTCCCAGCAATAGGGCCAGAGGGTTCCATTTTCTGCACACCCTCTCCAGCATTTATTATTTGTAAACTTTTTGATGATGGCCATTTTGACCAGTGTGAGGTGATACCTTGTTGTAATTTTGACTTGCATTTCTCTAATAATGAGCAATGTTGAGCATATTTTCATGTGTCTGTTGGCCATCTATATGTCTTCTTTGGAGAAGTGTCTATTTAGGTCTTCTGCCCATTTTAAAAAATATTTATTTATTTGGCTGCCCTGGGTGATTTTTGTTATGGTACATGGGATCTTTAGTTTTGGCCTCTGAACACTTAGTTGAGGCATAATTCCCTGACCAGGGATTGAACCCTGGCCGCCTGCCTTGGGAGCATGGAGTCTTAGTCACTGAACCACCAGGGAAGTCCCCTGCCCATTTTTTGTTTGTTGTTTGTTTGTTTTTGATACAGAGCTGTATGAACTGTTTGTATATTTTGGAAATTAAGCCTTTGCTGGTTGCATCATTTGCAGATATTTTTCTCCTGGTCTGGAGGTTATATTTTTGTTTTGTTTATGGTTGGGCCTTGGTAAGTTTGGGCTTCCCAGGTGGTTGCTAGTGTTAAAAGAACCCACCTGCCAAAGTAGGAGATGTAAAAGACTTGGGTTCTATCCCTGGGTTGGGAAGATCTCCTAGAGAGGGAAATGGCAACCGACTCCAGTATTCTTGCCTGGAAAATTCCATAGAGAAGGGAGCATGGCAGGCTACAGTCCATGGGGTCACAAAGAATCAGACATGACTAAAATGACTTAGCATGCATGATTGGTGTGTTTAAGATACAGATTCGACATCCAAATGGAGGTGTGAAGTAGGCAAGTGGATGGAAATCACTGATGTAACTGTGGGAGCTGGTGTGCTTTAGAGTAACATCGCCTCCTGACTTAAGAGGGAAACTGAGCCATAACTTGTCTGTTAGGCTGACTATGTTGAACATATATCTCCCCTAGTGCTGCGAGGGCCTTGGTGTTATCTGCAAACCTGTGATGCTTCATTTTGTTAAAAAATCACATCCTCATCACCTCTTTTTACCATGTTCAGAGAAGCAATGGCCATCATAGTACATGAAATTTTTATTAGGGATTCAGACCTATGTGAAATTTAATTTTTTTCTTTTTTTTTATACCCAGAGACAGTAGCCCATTAACTTCTGTCTTTTCTTTCTGTATCAATTGGTTATGCATGTTTTCATTTCTATATTATGAGTGAGAGTAATGAAGTGATCATCACAGTCCAACACATTGTCAGGCACATATTAATATGTGCCCCTCTGCCTGGAGGTAAAAAAAGGCCTTCTGACTTCTTGCAGTTGAGGTATGCATGGGGTGGGGAACACCCAGAATGCAAGCTGATCATTGGTTATCATCTTGGAGTTGGCAGCAGGTGGATGAGGTGGAAAAGCCACCAGTAACTGGCATGCCATTTTTGTCACACATGCCACGGGTTGTCAACTTGAATGTTAGAAAATGTACAAGGCAGTTATCAGGCTTAAAGGGATCAAGATTACATGTGTTTAAACAAACAATTAATGAGCAAGCACTGTGATAGTCAGGATAATGGCTCCCCAAAGATTTCTTCATCTGAATCTCCAGAACCTGGGAATATACCTTACAGGGCAAAAGAGACTTTGCAGATGTGATCAAATAAGTATCTTATGAAAGAGATATCATTCTGGATTATCTTGTGGGCTCCATGTCATCACAAAGGACTATATAAGAGTGAGGCAGGCAGGTCAGAGATACTGAAGGAGATGTCACAATGGGAGCAGAGGGTGAAGTTATGGGCCCATGAGCCAAAGAATGCAAGTGGACTCTAGAGTAGTAGGAAATTAAGTGCTTTATGATATCTGTGCTAAGTCTTTATATTTATTATTTTATTTTACCTTACCAACACCACTCTGAGGAGTCATTTCTATTGTCCATTTTAAAGATGGTAAAACTGAGGCTCAGAGTAATTATGGCTAGTGAGCTCCACCATGTTCACATAGCAAGTAAGTGGCAGAGCCAGTTTTTGAACCAAGGCCCTTCCTAATACTAAATTGGAATTCCAAAATAATATGTTATAATACTTCATATGCGTGAATGTTAAGTTGCTGCAGTTTTGTCTGGCTCTTTGCAACCCTGTGGACTGTAGCCAACCAGGCTCCTCTGTCTATGGGATTCTCTCCAGGCAAGTGGGTAGCCACACCCTCCTCCGAGGGATCTTCCTAACCCAGGTTTCGAACCTGAGTCTCTTATGTCTCCTGCATTGCAGACGGGTTCTTTACTATTAGTTCCATCTGGGAAGCCCAATACTTCATACATATACATATACATACACACACACAAATATGTGAAAGAAAAATTGACTTTAAAAAATTAAGCAGAAAATCAGAATGGATTTTTTAGGGGAAGAAGGCAATACCTACTTAACTCAAGTCCCTTTGAGGTCAGACAACCTCCTTTCATCTGGCACAACCAGCATATGGTGGATATTTCAGTGGTATTGACTGGTCAAACCATCAGTATGTGCTATGCCTCACACGTATGCTGTGGTTTCTAATTTTATCCCACTAAATATTTGAGTCAGACTTGAAGGGTAAGCCTCAGCATCGTGGCCAACCCTCACCGTGGGTGTGTCCTGGCAGAGCTACTAGAGTATAGAGTCACATGCTGAACTAAATGCAAATGGAGGGGCTCTGTGAGCCCAAATAATTAAAAACACTGAGAATACTCAGGAATCATCTCTCCAGGGCTTTTTAAATATCTTTACCTCCTCATCAGATTGCTCTTAAAATGGCTTTCCTTTGCCTGAATATATATCAGCTCCTGTTTGGGAAGGTTACCAGATATAGGGTGAATGTGACAGAAAAGCAGGGCTAAGGTATACATTTTGCTATTGACCGTCCACCAGCTAGAGAATCCAGCTGAGGATAATTAAGAGTGAATGGACGGTTTCTAGGTTGCCCTGCTTTGTGTTTATTTGTGCAGGTATTTATGTTGGTTCTAATCTCTCTGGAGACCAGGTCTCAAGACATACAAGGTCCCTTTGCACCTCCTACACTAATGTTCTTCCTGGCCTTTCCTGCCATTTCCCAACACCTCTGTCTGTTCTTGCCTGTGGTCACCAGTTTCTCTGCTAAGGCCAACTTCTCTGTCTCAGTATTTCCGGAATCTTCTTTCACTAAAAGCTATTCCATGGGGAGTTGTCTGACCTTGGGCAGCAGAACCTTTAGGGGAGTCACCAGGCTGAGCCCTTCCTAGCATCCTTCTCCAAGTCCTCTCACACTCCCTGTTTCTGCCTCTTGTGGTCACTTTTGTGAAAACTGGAGCAAATAGATGTCTCTGCAATGAACACCCTGCTGTCAGAAGGCCTCCTCAGACTGAAGCCCAGCATTCAGGTCCAGTGGAGAAAGGGATCACTGTTTAATCTTCTGCATCAATCACATTTCAGCATGAGGAAATTTGGGGCTCTTTCCTGAAAAAAGAGCTACCTGAATGAACTAATTAATGAAATGATTTTTAGTGGAGAATCCAAGGAAGTTACCAAAAGATTTTGCACATGGTTGGGGTTCCAGAATGATTTGTGTTGAAAAGGTGAAAACACCTGTGGTGGTGGTTTGGTGATTTTAGTTGCTAAGTTGTGTCCAACTCTTTGTGACCTTGTGGACTGTAGCCTGCCAGGCTCCTCTGTCCATGGAATTTTCCAGGCAAGAATACTGGAGTGGGTTGCCATTGCCTTCTTCAGGGAATCTTCCTGACCCAGAGATTGAACTCGGGTCTCCTGAATTGCAGACAGCCTTTTTACCAACTGAGCCACCAGGGAAGCCCAATTTAATGAATTAGCTAATTAATGAAACAATTTTTAGTGGGGAGTCCAAGGAAGTTATCAGAAGATTTTGCACATGGTTGGGGTTCCAAAATGATTTGTGTTGAAAGTGTGAGAAAATTAGATCCTAAAAAAGGAGTAGAAGAGGTCTTAGGATGGAGTGAGTCCTTGAAAGCTGACTCTACCAGGTGGTTTATTTGAGAGGTAGAAACCTCAAGAAGCGTCACAGCGGAGGTGCACTCCTGAGCCACTTATCATGTGGGTGACTGGAGCCCTGAGAGACAGGGGACGCGCCTCAGTTTGATCCCACTCGAGGGGCATGGTGGCCTGGGTGTTCCAGTCTGCAATTGGTTGAGAGCTCCCTCTGCAGGTGCAAACTGCCCAGAACTTCCAGACTGCCAGTACTCGGGAGACACATGTTCTCTGAGCCAGAAAAAGCCCCCAGACAGACGTTGCAGGTGTTGGCAGCCAGAAACTCTTGACCTGGATGGAGATCAGAGAGACGTGCTGAGGAGATTCAGGTGGGACTGACCACACCTAGTATAGCACCAGAGTCCTGAGGGCTGTTTCAAATGCAAAACTTCCTCCTCCACAATGTTTCGCAAGCTTGGTCTTAATACTCCTCAAACAGCCTAGCTCCCAACAAAGGGTTTTGCAGGCAGTGGCTTAGTCTGTTTGGGCTGCTATAACAAACTATCATTAACTGGGTAGCTTATACACAACCAGGGCTTCCCTGGTGGCTCAGATGGTAAACCTGGGTTCGATCCCTGGGTTGGGAAGATTCTCTGGGAATCCTATACACAGAGGAACCTGGCAGACGATAGTCCAATGGGTCTCAAAGAATCAGACATTACTGAGCAACTAACACTGCAAACTGTAAACAACCAACATTTACTTCTTGCAGTTCTGGAGGGTGAGAAATCCGGGACCCTGGTTCCTGCCCATTTGGTGTCTGGGGAGAGCCTGCTTACTCATATATGGTGCCTTCTTGTGTCTCACATGGTCAAAGGGCAAGGGAGCTTTGTGTTTTTGCTTTTATAAGGGCACTAATCCTATTCCTGAGGGCTTCATCCCCATGACCTAATCACCTTCCAAAGGCCCCCACCTCCTAGTACCATCACCTTGGGTATTAAGTTTTCCACACATGAATTAGGGGGACATAATTCAATCCATAGCAGCCAATAATTGCACTGTACATACAAGCTGATGGATCCAGTGAGCAAGTGCCCTGCAGCAGAGATTGGGATTTTCTCCCCAAGCCTACTTGTCACCCATTATTATTTCCTGTAGGCCAGGCATGTGCATCTTCCACATATACTTTAAATATACTTGTTCTAGAACCTGGGCTTTCTGAGAACAGAGACATTTCCTATTGTTGCCTCAGCTTGGCCCATAGTTTGCAGGTAATATATTTCAGTAACATTTAGAAAAATTTACTGCACAGCTTGTTCTACACACAAAAGCTAAATGTTAATGCAGTGTTTTACTAACTGTGCTAAAATCAGCTAACCAGCTGGTGAATTACCCAGAGGCCCTTTAGTGTTGAGACTCACATGGGGTTTTGTAGCCAGCCTGAATATCATTTATGTAAAATCACAGTGGTGATGTCAGGTGGGCACTCTTCAGCTTTATGGCTGGACTGGGCAGATTATGTATTTACCTGGGGCTTTCTCTTAACCCCTGCCATGTCCCCTTTCTCTCATCCTGCCAGTGGATGTGCCCACCACATGGAGGGCCCAGGGCATGGCAGAGACACAGCAGGGTGCTAGGCAGGAAGTGTTCCTGTTCAGTGGGTCCATCATTAGCAGAAGGAGTCGCAGATGTAGAGTGAAAGTGAGAGGCCCAGCTTTGCCGCTCAATCTGTCTGGCTCCTGGTTTGAAGGCAGATTAGTGCCAGGGTCAATACCAGTGTGGCTGTCAGCACCAGGGAATCTGGGTCTATCTGGTGGACTCAAACATTGAACTGGGTCTCTGGGTTTGGACTTTGGCCTCAGGTTTAATTTCTGCCCTGGTTCTCCCTGTGATTATTTTCAGCAAGCCATTTTACTCTCTCAAAGCTCTGGTTTGCTTATTGCTAGAACATGCAGTGAATATATTTTACTTTGTAGTATACATTGATACCGGAATGCACATTCATTCATGTGTTTGTTCATTAAATATTCCTTGCGTGCCCACTAACATAGATGGTGGTAATGTAGCTCACAACTGAAACAGTCCTGGCTAATTCTCCCAGCCATATCCTGACCCAGGTTTGAGAAACCTGTAGGCTGTGTTTCTAGTGGCTTCACTGCTGCTGCTGCTGCTGCTTAGTCGCTTCAGTCGTGTCCAACTCTGTGCGACCCCATAGACGACAGCCCATCAGGCTCCCCTGTCCCTGGGATTCTCCAGACAAGAAGACTGGAGTGGGTTGCCATTTCCTTCTCCAATGCATGAAAGTGAAAAGTGAAAGGGAAGTCGCTCAATCGTGTCCGACTCTTCACGACCCCATGGACTGCAGCCTACCAGGCTCCTCCGTCCATGGGATTTTCCAGGCAGAGTGCTGGAGTGGGCTGCCATTGCCTTCTCCAAGTGACTTCACTAGTAATGGCTGAATCAGGGGCAGTTTGGTCCTGTTGCCAGGTGGTAGTCTATTTAAAGAATTTAAGCTCACTATTACTTCCTTGAAGAATTGGAGAATACTTATTTTGAGAAAAGTGAAATCAAGAGTGTTCTTGTTTCCTTTTGTTCTTTATCACAGATTAAGATCCAGAGTTTGATCTGCTAGTTGAAACATTATTCTTACGATAACAAATATTGCTTATAATCTCAGATTATTCTAATGTGTTCACTGACCTGGTGTGAGGAATTGTCATCTTCTTGTTCATATTCTCTGCTGGCTTCCAGAGCTGCCTACCAATGGGAGTGAACACAAGAGGGTTGTAAACAGGAAGGAAATCTAAATGTGCATCCTGAGACTCTGAGTGGGTATAAGCTTAATACAGTAAAAAGAAGACACTATATAGAACACACTCCTCTGCATTTGGAAGCTGCCTAATTTCATACTCACTTGTCTTAAAAGTAAAATGTTTGGCAATTTCATTTTGCCTCTACCTTCCCAGAGGGGAACAACTGAAGCAATGCCTTTCTTTCTGGTATTCATGTCATCAGAATGAAAATCTTTCCATGGCAGCTCAACAGTGGGAAACTGCTATAGTATGCCCATTACTTGTTTTCCTTTTCTTCTTCTAACTCACATTTTTCCTACTTTGATTTGGAATGTTTGGCTTATTCAAGGAACGAAGTCGGAAGTAAAACCAGCCCTGGTGAGTGGCAGTTAGAGGGTGTTGAGGCTGTGGAGGAGAGGCAGAAAGAAGGGTTTATGATAGAAGTGGAAATGCCTGTCTCCTTGGGTGAGGGGCCTCCTTGTGATGAAGGCTTATATCTGAATTCATATTATTGGAGGAGGGGTGAATATGTTATCATCATCATCATTATTATATTATTACATTATTATTATAATTACTTTATATTATTATTATTATTCCTATAATTCATGAAGCTACCAGGAGAGGTTGACAGACATATATAACAACCCATGTCTGAGGAAAAGGTGAGAAAAGCTGCTATTGTATCTGTCTGATAACTTAGTGTGTGTGTGTCTGTGTGTGCGTATGAGAGAGAGACAGAAAGAGACAGAGAGAAATAATTTTATTCTAAAGTGGTTAACTAATCTGTAATTGATAAATACAATAGAGGAATGTAGCCAAGAATGAGTAAATGAAATAACCTAGGTAGAAGTTAGTCCTTTTTTTGTATATTGCAGTGCTATCTATTATTGCCACTCTTACGGTCTTCCTTTGCCATATTAACTGACTAGTCTCCCAGCATTACTTGGGAGAATCTTTAAATAAATAATCTCTGCTGTAGCTTGTCATGGAGCATCTTCTTAGAGCTGTCCAACTTAGAAACATCCGGATCACAAATCAGTGCTTGCAAATCACACAGTCCACTTACGGACTCAAAATGGAAATCAATCTTTTTTCAGCTGTCTCTCTTTACATTGGGAGGCCTAGGGGTATCTTGTTACACCTTAGCTTTGAGTGGTGTAGAGACTGAATGTTTCTCTTATGGATAAGGATCTCTGATGGACAACTCGATGTGATTTCCTATATAACATTCAGCATATATTTTATCAGGCAATTCAAAACATATCTTCCAAACCTGATGAAAATCCATTCAATTATTTTCACATGATGTGGCAACCATCAGACAGAAACTCGATGTAACTTATTTATATGAGAAACTTTTTATTTTTATGCTATGCTTTGCGTATTCAGAGCTTTTCAATAGCTGCTTACAGCTGAAATGGAAAGAGCGAGGAATACCTCTGTTTGCTCAGCATTCAGAGCAATGCTAACATCTTTCTAATATAGCCCTAAGAACCAGTTGGCAGGATATTTCCAGAGGTCAAGAGCTACTTGATAGTTTCTTTGAATTCTTGGCTATTGAAATTTGGAATGTCTTCAATTGATGTGTCCTGCAGCCACAAATCCATCCTTTACATCTTCTTTATAGGAGACAGAAGCGAGGAAGGTTAGCTGTTGCTTCATTCCTAAAAATCTTTGAGTAAAAAGAAGGTGGTTATGGTTTGTGGACAACTAGAATTCAGGCAGGGGTGGCAGCAAGGTTTGGGAGTAGATGGTCACACCTGGTCCTCTTTCATTTAGAATGTGTGATAGGAAGTGCCACTGAGATATTAAACTGTGCTTTGTTCTCACTATATTTTTGCCTCTTGGGTTCCAAGAAGGTTTTCTAACCAGATCATTTCCTCTGTCTTGGGGAGATTTATGTCACCGGGCTAAGTACCCCACTGTGCTTCACTTCCCTTTCTGGCTTTTGTTTTCCAAAGCCACAGCATGGAATGTTAGGGATTTTGCATTTTCTTCCACGGCTGATTATGAAAAATATCCAACATATGGCAGAATTGAAAGAATTTTACAGTGAATACCCATTACCCACCATCTAGATTTTACCATCAACATCCTACTATGCTTGTTTTATCATTGTCATCCATCCTTCTATCCACTCAGAGAACTGCGTTTTGTTTGTTTGTTTGTTTTTTGAAGCAGATGGTACCGGGGGTGGGGGGGGGGAAGAAAGAAAGAAAGAAAAGAAGGAAGTATCTCCAAGACTGGAAAGGGGGTGCTGGTTTGGTGCTTCATGGGTGATGGAGGCTCATGGCCCATGGCTTTCACAAGTGCCTGAGAGAAGAATTGAGAGGAGTGTGGCTAGGAGGTGTACAAGATTATCAGGCCCTCAGGCACTGAAGTGCCCAAGTGGGGCACATATATGGCAGATCTGCACTCCGGGAACAATGGAGGCTCCACCCTTGGTGACAGTGAACTTGGACTGAAGATCAGCAGGCTTTTTCTGACCTTGGAGTGATGCCTTAAATCCCTGGGGGCATCTGAGCCACTTCTCGGAGTCAGGGAGAGGTTCAGTTCTCAATGATGAGAGTTAATGTTTTTTCAGTCTGGTGAGAATGGGACCTCAGTGTTAGATGCAATTTGATTTCTGAAAACTTAATGTACTTTTATTTGCACAGCTGGGTTTGGAGAGTTACATTCACTCCTGTTATAAATCTACTTGCATATGGGATCTTGGTCTACTGGTATTTTTGAGCAATTATATAATACAGAGGGAGAAAGATTCATGAAGGTGTTTTCTTCACCTGGTAAGTTGTGGTTCAAACATCTTAAGGGTCTTTGTGAGACTTACCTGCTTCTACTTGTTTAATTCAGAAGTAATCACTTAAATCCAGTCTCCAGTTTCATTTTCCTTTTTAACCGGAGCAAGTATTTTTTTCATTTTCCACCTGTAACCTCCCACTTAAAGGGGATGGGAGGTAGATTTCAAAGCAGCAGTGGGAAGGGTGCATCAAAGCCAGAGCCAATAATGAGCAGTGATTAGCTTCCAGATTTCCACCAGATAAAAGATGGCAAATTAAATGTTTCCTCACAAAGAGTGGGAAATTTTATCAATTTCCATTCTTTGGTCCCACTCTCCTGTTTAGGAAGCAATTCTGTTCAAAGAAATTGTCCCTTTAGAATGAGGCATTTTAGGCTCCCTTTTGTCCTAAGTCCCCAGTACATGTTTGACTGCAAGATGTGGTATGGATTAACGAATCTTTTCACATCCAAGCATGCTATTTGAATCATATTGTTACAAAGCTAGTGGAGACGAAGTCTTTGGTGGCTCAGCTAACCATCTCTGGTTTGTGTTCTATAATAAATCACACGTTGGGGGAGCCTGATGCTTTAGCTCAAGGCTTTGGATTTCAATCTGTGCTTGCTTCCCAATTCCTTTACCAGCTCCTATTTTTCCATAAAAGGATAGTGTCAGCTTAAGAGACAGCTCCACCATTGCCTGTATGAGGTTGCTCTGTTGTGTGTGAGCAGGTTTCTGAGCTGTACTTTAGAAGATAAGGAAGGGTTGGACCAGGAGCTACAGAGACTTCAAGATTAAACACAGTTATACTGATGATGAGAGCAGCGAGGCTGGAATAAGCTGACTGCTAGCCTAGATGTGAGCTTGTGCGGGCTGTGGGCACAGGGGCAGGCCCTGTAGTCATGGAGCATCCCCTGGCTCTCTGCTCTTTGGGTTTTAGAATATAGCCATAAGCAAGAACTGTATACTGCCGGACAATTTCAGAAGCAGTTTAGATTAAGGAGGGCCTTCCTTGGTGGCTCAGATGCTAAAGAATCCACCTGACAATGTAGGCAATGCAGGAGAGGCAGGTTTAATCCCTGGGTCAAAAGATCCCCTGGAGAAGGGAATGACTACCCACTCCAGTATTCTTGCCTGGAGAATCCTGTGGATAGAGGAGCCTGGCAGGCCACATACAGTCCATGGGGTCACAAAGAGTCAGGCATGACTGAATGACTAACACACACAGGCTCTGATATTATAAAGTAGATAAGATTGACAGAGAACTTAATCTAGAAAGTGGCCCTTTCAAGTAGCCCTCTAGTCTGGCTCACACCTTTATGTTCACCATGAAATGACCAAGTGCCCAGCATAGTGCTTGGCACAGCACAATCCCTCAATAAATATTTGAATGAGTTAGTAAGTGAGTGAATAAAGGAATTCTCAAAGCTAAGATGCTCCAAAGCTCTCTGGACTCCCAAGACCTCTCTCTAGTTAGAGACCTCATATTTTCATCTCTTTTTTGGTTTAGTTAAACTTAAAAAATGCCTAGAGAATTATGCTTTGTTCAAACCATTTTCCCTTTGGACTTGTTAGGCAAAAGTCAGGCTAACCTGTCACATATGTGCTGGTCTCTACTTAAGGAGTCAACCGAAATGTGATCAGGAAACTCTTATAGTTCTTCAGGCCCAGGAAAACTTGCTGACTGCCCTGGAACCCCGGGTGGTGGGAAGAAGGATTTTAAACAGCCAGAGACCCCTTGTCGTGTGAGTGGTTGATTTAGTGCTACTTGAACAGTCAAGGTGTTTTGTGGCTAATTTATTGAGACAAGTGGAGGTAGAAGTTTGCAATAGAATGGAGTAGAGAACCATGGTATCTTAAAATGCTTTTTGCTCGACACAAGTAATTATTGATTGAAAAATAAATGCTCTTTATGGATACCTAGAGGGGGGCAAGAAAGGGTCTGTTTCATCCATCACATGATCTATCATGGTTACCAAGCAGCTACTGTGATAAAAACCCAGTATTGTGCATACAGAGAAGAATATCAGGTATGGTTATTTTCAAGAAGACAAAAGTGGGTTTTGTCTTCTCAGCCCAAAGAACACTGAAGTGTTGTCTGTCATAGAGGAAGATAACATGGAGGGAGGTGGCCATGAACTGTTTTAAAGGACCACTAGGTCAGTAGCTTGTCAACCATTTGATGGGCATCCTTCAACTTTAATTCTGTGTTTGCAGACAGGCAAATGCAAGTATACTATAGCAAATTCCTATGACATGTCCATTCTGTACCTGCTGGTCTGACTTCTAACTACCATCAAGTGTGGATCTTTATTTGAAGATTTTTTTTTTCCAACTGTGGGAGCGTGATCTGTCTGCATTCGAGACAAGGTGGCAGTGTGAAGGACTTCATGTGCCCCAGGAGCAACCCTCAATCAATAACTGATGGGCACTGGTATATAATCACCACAGTTCCTCACCTCTCAGTTGGGATAACTCTAGGGTGTGTTCTAAGTTTTCCCAGGGGGCCCCAGAGGAATTAAGCTCCCACTACCCACAGTATTAACCTGCCTGGTAACACATTTTTTCTTTTGGCTTTCTTCCCTTCCCTGTCCCATGTCTTTAGTCTCCTGTTGGTATTTCCCAGGATCACCTCCCAAACAAACTACTTGCACTTGAATCCTTGTCTTGCAGTTTGCACATTAGAATCTACCTATGTAAATAGACTTTGCCACTTATGGGAGTGTTGGAGATCTCATGTCAGTATGTATAGATTTGTCTCATTATTTTTAGGATTTCACAGTATGGGTACATGCTATTTTATTAACCATTTTCTACTGATGAAAGTTTATTTTTCCTGTTTTATGCCCCCCTCTCACTAACAAGGAAGCAGTGAGCTCCTGTTAAGACTCAGTTTACACTACATCTATTACAATGTTGATACCAAAAAAAAAAAAATGCTTAAGAAATCCTTCTGGGAGGTTATGGTGATAAACTTTAGCAACATGTGCTTGAGGATGGGGATTGAAGACACTACAATAGTTTGTTGGGGGTAAGAGTGGTGTCTGCTTAACTCACTCCCCTAGCTTCCATGGGAAGAATTATTTGTTCATTATGTCCTTGTGGGTCCCAAATTCAGGTTCTAAAAGGAAGGACAAAGTCAATGATGATTCTTCTGTGACTCTAGGAAAGCTAGAGTGAGTGAGGGTAGAGCTTAAGAAACCTATAATTAGGGTGACCACTTTGTATTCTGGAAGAGCTGGTAGGCATCCGATTATGTAGGCTTTCCTGTATTATCTTTGAGATTTGATATCTTTGAACATCGTTGAGTTTAAGAGCACCAGATTTGGAGCTGCATTTTAGTTCTTGTTTGACTTGTTAATTGGAAAGGCCCTTATCTGATCATGTGTAGCTATCTTCCTATTTTGTGTGTGTGTATGTGCTCAGTCATGTGTGACCCTTTGTGAACCCCATGGGCTGTAGCCCACCAGGCTCTTCTGTCCATGGTATCTCCCAGACAAGAATATTGGAGTGGTTTGCCATTTCCTCCTCCAGAGGATCTTCTTGACCCAGCAACTGAGCCCATGTCTCTTGCATCTCCTGCATTGGCAGACGAGAGTCTTTACCCCTGAGCCACCTGGGAAGCCCATCTTCCTATTTTACATATGTGGGAACTAAGGCCCAGTGCAATTAATATGTCATTGTCCAAGGTCACACAGTAAGATGGTAGGTTATATGGAGTTGGGTTTATTTATCATCAGAAATGTTTTTAGATTGTCTTGAAGGGCATTTAGGTCAGCTACAGGAAAATGATTCTAGATGTAAGCTCTAATACACATTGAAATGGACTTATCTTCCTTGGAAATGTCAAAAGAAATAAGACACCACAATGAAATGTGCTCGGAGTCTTAGAGCCCTTTCAAGAAATAGAAGGTTAGATCAGATTAATTCCTTGACAGGTTTTCCTTAAACACCTGTGACAAGTGGAGGATGCAGAGGTCATATGTGGTCTCCTGAAGCTTATGGTCTACTTGGTAGTGCAAGATGTTGTCATCAACATGACAGCTCAGGAGGAGAAGGCTGCAAGTAGGCCTGCTTCATCATTTAGACACAACAGGCAAAGTGCCTGGGGCCCATAATACTTTTGGGGGTTCATGAAAATGCTTCTGCTTCTTTTAAAATCAGAAAGAAAAAGGAATCTTTAGGTCAAGGAAAGTGTTTGAATATCTGATATTTCTATATTCATCTTTATAACAATGAAGTCATAAAATGTAAGCTTTAATAATTTTTCATGAGAAAAGGGCCCACAAAGGCAAAAGTGTCTAGGGCCACAGACATTGAAATGTGGCCCTGGGTCCACATTGTCACTAAGTACCAAGTGAGAATTAATATATTAATTTGCTGGGGCTGCCATAACAAAGAACCACAAACTAGATGGCTTAAATAACAGAAATGTATGGTCTCAAAGTTTTGGAGGCCAGGATCAAAATGTCAGCAGTGGTGGTTCCTTCTGAGGGTGTGAGGCAAGCATCTGTTCCTGGCTTCCCTCCTTGACTTGTAAGATGGCCATCTAATTCCTGCAGCTTCACAACCTTCTTCCTCTGTGTGCATGCTAAGTTGCTTCATTGAGTTAGACAAGGCTGTGGTCCATGGGATCAGATAGGTTGGTTTTCTGTGATTGTGATTTTCATTCTGTCTGCCTCTCATAGAGAAGGATAAGAGGCTCATGGAAGTTTCTTGATGGAAAGAGACTGACTGAGGGGGAAACTGGGTCTTTTTTCTGATGGGCAGGGCCATGCTCAGTAAATCTTTAATCCAATTTTCTGCTGATGGGTGGGGCTGTGTTCCTCCTTGTTCATTGACCTGAGGCCAAACTATGGTGGAGGTAATGAAGATAATGGCGACCTCCTTCAAAAGGTCCCATGCACGCACTGCTGCTCTCGGTGCCCCCTACCCTGCAGCAGGCCACCGTCAACCCATGCCTCTGCCAGAGATTCTGGACACACATGGGCAAGTCTGGGTCAGTCTCTTGTGGGGTCACTGCTCCTTTCTCCTGGGTTCTGGTGCACACAGTCTTTTGTTTGTGCCCNCATGCACGCACTGCTGCTCTCGGTGCCCCCTACCCTGCAGCAGGCCACCGTCAACCCATGCCTCTGCCAGAGATTCTGGACACACATGGGCAAGTCTGGGTCAGTCTCTTGTGGGGTCACTGCTCCTTTCTCCTGGGTTCTGGTGCACACAGTCTTTTGTTTGTGCCCTCCAAGATTCTGTTTCCTCAGTCTTGTGTAAGTTCTGGCACTTAATGGTGACCTCCTCTAAGAGGGCTTATGTTATACCGAGGTCTACTACACCCAGAGCCCCTGCCCCTGCAGCAGTCCACTGCTGACCCATACCTCCACAGGAGACACTCAAACACAGTTCTGTAATACACTCAAAACGTAAGACCAGAAACTGTAAAACTCTTAGAGGAGAACATAGGCAAAACACTCTGCAACATAAATCATAGCGGGATCCTCTATGACCCACTTCCCAGAACACTGGAAATAAAAGCAAAAATAAACAAATGGGATCTAATTAAAATTAAAAGCTTCTGCACNTTTCCTTCATTGTGTAGTATTTCTCTGCCTTTTCATTATTTTTTTTAACTTATTGTATTTGAGGTCTCCTTTTACCAGGCTTCAACGAAAGTTGAATTCTATCCTTGAAGAAGGTTGAATTATTTCTTCCTTTTGATTCTGCCCTCCTAAGATTGGTCTCTTGGTTTGTGTAAGCTTCGTATAGGGTGAGATTTGTGCTGAATTTTTGTTTGTTTGTTTTTTTTTCCTTGATGGGCAAGGCTGAGTGAGGTGGTAATCCTGCCTTCTGATGATTGGGTTTGTATTTTTGTTCTGTTTGTTGTTTAGATGAGCTATCCTTCACAGGGTGCTACTGGTGGTTAGGTGATGCTGGGTC
The DNA here is from genome assembly GCA_006410875.1 of Neotragus pygmaeus. Taxonomy (NCBI): domain Eukaryota; kingdom Metazoa; phylum Chordata; class Mammalia; order Artiodactyla; family Bovidae; genus Neotragus; species Neotragus pygmaeus. Next base: position 152,903 of record SJYV01030268.1, on the reverse strand, counting down.
TTGTATTCAAGTGGCTTCATTTTGTGTGAGTTCTCACTAGCTGATACTCCCTAGGGTTAGTTCTCTGGTAGTCTAGGGTCTTGGAGTCAGTGCTTCCACTCCAAAGGCTAAGGGTTTGATCTCTTCCATTATTTCTGATGCTTTTGTCTGTGGGGCCTTGCAGACTCCAAAGAGGCTGTCCTCCCAGGGTAGGTAGTTCCTGAAAGGCCACCCATCAGCATGTGCTGTGCTGACCCCCAGACTCCTCCAGACTCCTTTGGCTCCTAGTCTGTCTGGAGATGTTCTGCATGAAATGGATGCACCTTTGAGCAGTGTGTGAGGATTATGAGGCCCACCTGGGGGCTTTTTGTAACTATTCATTCTGACTCCCTGCCAGACCTAGTAAATCTTAGACTCGGTCTGGAGACTTGGCATGGGAAAGGTCCCCAGGTGATCCCAGTAATAACCTTTGCTTTAGGGCAGTGTTTGCACACTTGAGTGTGCTTCAGAATCACCTAGAAGTCTTGGCTCTAATCCCACCACACACCTTCCCAACCTCTGACTCTATAGGTCAGGGATGGGGCTGGAGAACTTGCATTTCCAGTGTAGTGAGAAAGTATTAGTTACTCAGTCATGCCCAGCTCTTTGCTGACCCCATGGACTACAGCCCACCAGGCTCCTCTGTCCATGGGATTCTCCAGGCCAGAATACTGGAGTGGATAGCCGTTCCCTTCTCCAAGGGATCTTCCCAACCTAGGGATTCCAGTAAGGTGATGCTGATGTTGCAGATCTGGACCTCACTCTTTGAGGGCCTCTGATTTAAGGCTTCCTGTTATATGAATACAGTGGGAACCCAATGGTAACGGCAGCAGCCCTAAACCATTTCTTTATTTTCTGACCCCAAAGATCAAGTCCAGGAAAGAAGATACATAGAAACGAAGAATAAGCTTTTTAGGGAAATTGAAAGAAAACAACTGTCCAAATTCCTGGATGATAAGGTTTTAAGAGGTGAAGATTACTGTCTTCAATAAGGTGGGTATTTTTGTTCGTCATTGAATGAGACTGCTTCCAGTGGTTTGCAGAGAAACTTGTCTTTGTACCTGACTAGTGAAGGTGGGTTATGGACAAGAGGGCAGTCACATTTAGAAAGGTATGGCAGCTTCTTGGGGCCTCAATTCCTAACCTTCCGATGGCTGTGAAGAGAGTAGGCATGGAATTTAGCACAAACCTTCGGCCCAGATGCCCTCTTATGGTGACAGTGTGGGTTGAGTTGACCCCCCTGTCCTGTGCATGTTTTTTTTAAAAGACTATTTTTTAGAGCAATTTTAGGTTCACAGCAAAATTGAGGGGAAAGGTAAGAGATTTCTGTATCCCTCTGACCTCACACTTACTTAACTTCCTCCATTGCCAACATCTCCCTGTAGAGTGCTACATTTGTTACAATCAATGAACTTACATTGACACATCATCACCCAGTGTCCATGTTTTACTCTAGGGTTTTTCCCCTTGGTGTTGTACATTTTATAGATTTTGACAAATGTATAATGACATGTATCCACCACTTTAGTATCATACTGAATATTTTCACCACTCTAAAAATCTTCTGTGCTTTGCCTATTCATCCCTCCCTGGGATTTTTAAAAGTAAGAATAAAAAAGAATTTCAGAGCACTGCAGACAGAAATGACAGATTTTCTTTCTGTTCCAAAAAAAAAAAAAAAGGCAGAAAAAGTATAGAAAGCAATATTTTGAATTATAAGAGGTAAAAGAACGAAACAGTATATAGTTTTGTTTTTCAATGTTTTAATCATATCTCTGTGGAAGTCCACAACCTGAGCCTTCCAGCATCAGTCAAATGGAAATGTGATTCCCAGGGCTGCCATGTCTGCAGAAGTGTTAGGCTTCTTTGTGTAAAATATTATCTTTCTCCTTGGAAACAATTTCTCAAAATACGGATTGTTAATGGAGCTTGAAAGATAATGCCATAATTTTCACATTGATGAAAGTGAGACTACGGAGTTTGCAGAACACATTTGGAAAAGTGGATGGAATTTTGAGTGGTGTAAAAAGAAAGCAGAAAAGAATCTGGAGGCTAGTTTTCTCCTATCTCACAGGAAATAGAAATGTGAAAGACTGGCAGAGTCTGAAAATTATACATTTCAGTTGATTTGATTATCAGTGGGTGGATTAATTCAGTTTGTTGATTATGTGCAACAAAATTGTAATCCCAGTATGGCTTCCTCAGGTTGCTTTGCCTGCAGTTAGGTAGCATGTGCTTGGGGAATGCCAACGGATTCTAATATTAGCTCCAGGAAAAGATAATCACCAAGGTAAATCTGCAGCTGCTTCAGGAATGAACATGTCCCAAAGCTGGACCCCACTGAGTTTTCTTTTGAACATGGTCAGGGATTATTCAGGCTATAAAAATGCAGATAATCAGGAACAGACTGAAATTTTCCCTTCCAGCATGTGGGATTTCCTTTTGGTTATCTTTCCACAGCCCTGGTTTCACTGGGCTTCTTTCCTGCTCAAAACCTACTGAAACCTCCTGAGCTGGAGGTAGGGCATTGGCACTTAGGGCTTCTCAGGTGGCGCTAGTGGTAAGGAACCTGCCTGCCAGCGCAGGAGATATGAGACATGGGTTTGATCCTGGGTTGGGAAGATCCCCTGGAGAAGGGTATGGCAACCCACTCCAGTATTCTTACCTGGAGAATCTCATGGACAGAGGAGCCTGGTGGACTACAGTTCATAGAGTTGCAAAGAGTTGGACAGGACTGAAGCGACTGCATGCATGCACACATGGGGCCAACACCGTGAGCCACCTTGAACTTGCCTCACCACAGCTACTGTTAACTGCTACTCTAAGTTTTAGGTGGAGTCTCCAAATGCCCCTTATGGCCACATGCAAAGACTACTCTGTCACTAGGAAATTGTGTACCTGTGAGTAACAGAAGGTAGTAACAGAAGTGTCAGATTGAGTTGAAGTTTAGCTACAAATAGAAATGTATTTTCAGAGTATCTATGTATGCTCAGTTGCTCAATCATGTCCAACTCTTTGCAACCCTATGGACTGTAGCCCACCAGGTTCTTTTGTCCATGGGATTTTCCAGGCAAAAATACTAGAGTGGGTTGCCATTTCCTACTCCTAGGGGTATTTTTCAGAGCAACCACTGCCAATCGAAATTGAAATTCCCCAGGAAAACAACCCCCCCCAAACTTTCCTCAGGGCTCCTCCTCCCATTAGTCAGGATTATCTTCAGTTGCTTATGGCAGAATACCCAAAATAACAGAGGGTAAAAAAGATCAGAGTAAAAAGACAAAACTTCAAGGTCTATTTCTCTCTTACGCAGGAGGCAGTTTTACAAAGTTATCACAGTCGTGGGCTCCTGGAAGCTTGATACGCAGCTGTGCTCAATAGGTGGTCTTCATCAAGGTGGCTGCTCAAGCCCCAGCCATCGCATTCACCTTTCAGCTGGCAGAAGAGTGGGAGGGTCAAAGAAAGCATGTCTTTTCCCTGTAAGGAACAATTCTGGAAGTTTCTCAGGACTCTTTGGCTTATATCCCATTGGCTGAAAGACATGGTCATGTGGTCACATCAGTGAGGCTGGGAAATGTCTTTATTCTGGATGACCCAGTGCCCAGCTAAAAATAGAGGATTCTGTCACTCAGAAAGAAGAGGAGAATGGATAATCAAGAGATAATTAAGAGTCTCTGTCGCACACTGCCTATCTTTTATTAAGGGCAAAGCAAGCACGCCTCCAATAGGGATGGTCTTAGATTACAGGTCGTCTTTATGCTTCACAGGGAGGGAAAGCCTGTGCTCTTTCATAGTCTCTCTCCAGGTCCTCTCCAGTCCCCTCTCTTCTGCCCTCTTTTCCCAAGGCCCTGACCTCAGGGAACAGCTGTGGGCCCAGACCACTCTGTAGGGCTTATCAGGAAAAATTGTGGAAGTCACTGAAATAAAAAAAAATTTACTGTGTCTTGTCTAGTGTACCTTTCATGGTTATCTCCACCATTCATTGTCTTGGAGCTTTCTTACAACTGTGTAAGTTGTTGAAAACTGATAATAATGCAAATTAAGTTTCCCATAGAAATGCAAATTAGTTGTGTCTAGTGGAGTGCAATTGATTTTTTCCTCATTTTGCATATATTTGTAAGTTCATTTCGACGTTCCTTATCTGCCTATATATGTGTGGTGCTTTGAATTCTCCTTGGAACGGGTTGTAATGTCTTACTGGTTCCCTCATTAATTAATGAGTTAAATAAAATCTTAGACATGTGTTCATTTACTATTTGTAAGAGAGTCATGTTTGTACCTTCTTTGCAAAATTCTCTTTTAATAGATTCTTGGGCTGGGTTCTGTGGCTGGTGTTTTGGTATATTCTGATATTCTTAATCCTCTTCACCCCCACCAAACCTAGTCCCTCAGCATCTTTCATGCACTCTGTTTTATTTTTAGAAAACAAATTCAAAGAGGATATCAATAATAATAGTAATGGTAACATCATCTATTGGGTGCTAATTAGCTAGACACAGTACACACCTGACCCATTCAACCTTCCTAAACCCACCCTGTTGAAATGAATGTGATTAGACTCATCTTACAAGTGTGACAACTGAGGCTTGGAGTGATTCAATATTGTTTCCAAATTCGCCTATCTGGAAAGTGGCAGAGACTGGATATGAGCTCAGGTTGAATTCCCAAGCTGGTATCTATTTCCCAATTTTTTCAAAAGTTAATGACTTTTTGTGGCCATGACGCCATTTCTTTTAGGGATATTCTCACATTAACAGAGAATTTTGAGACTAAAACTTTAACCCAAAAGGATGAATGCCTACTGGGATTTCAGACTCTTTTGGTGCTACTGGTGTGAGATACTTCCTCAGGAGACAGTTTCAATCGTCATGGAAATTGTGACTTGCCTATTTAGCTTATGAGTCTAGCTAGCTCTGCTCTGTGAACAATAACTGGACGGTAGAAAGAGCTCTGATGGCTGGAGAACCAGCTTTTAGTCCCATCTCTCCTAATGACCCTGATGCTGGGAAAGACTGAGGGCAGGAGGAGAAGTGGGTAACAGAGGATGAGATGGTGGGATGGTATCATTGACTCAATGGACATGAGTTTGAGCAAACTCCGGGAGAGAGTGAAGAACAGGGAAGCCTGGCTTGCTGCAGTCCATGAGGTCGCAAAGAATCAGACACAATTTAGTGACTGAATACCAACTCCTAATGACTGGGCTTCCTAGGTGGCACTAGTGGTAAAGCATCCACCTGCCAATGCAAGAGATGCAGGAGACATGGATTCAATCCCTGGGTCAGGGAGATCCCCTGGAGGAGGAAATTGCAACCCACTCCAGTCTCCTTGCCTGGAGAATTCCACGGTCAGAGGAGCCTGGTGGGCTACAGTCCTTGGGATCGCAAAGAATCGGACTCGACTGAGTGACTGAGCGTACACTCTTAATGACTAACTATGGGACATACCAAAATAGGGCCAGGAAGGTGTTTGTTACTCACTACTCTTCATCTAATTGATGAAGAAATTGAGGGTCCAATAAATGGCTCTGACTTTCAGGGGATCTGCTTGCTAAGACAGCACGTAGCATGGAAAGCATTCAGAGGGCAGTGATGCCGAGGCAAAGGAGACAGCCAGGGAAGTGGAAAGTGTCTGAGGTTGGGACTTGAAACTCTGAGGGTTGAGGGCTGGCTCTGCTGTGTGATGATGAATCTGTTACTTTGGCTCTTTTCACTTAAGGGGTCTCATCTACAAACTCCAGGCTATAAGGTTTCCAGGATTTTTCTAGCACTAAAAATCTTTGATCCTCTGAAGTGGGTGCATTGCAGAGTTTATTAGTGTTGACTCTAAATCTTATTACCTGTGATGAAAAGCCAGATATCTCCTTTGTTTCATCACCACATACTTGGAGTTTTCACATAATTGCCTTATTTAATCCTTTTTAATGATTTCTGATCTCCAGTAGCATATTGGGCACCTACCGACCTGGGGAGTTCATCTTTCAGTGTCCTGTCTTTTTGCATTTTCATACTGTTCATGGGGTTCTCAAGGCAGGAACACTGAAGTGGTTTGTCATTCCCTTCTCCAGTGGACCACATTCTGTCAGACCTCTGCACCATGACCCGTCCATCTTGGGTAGCCCTACTCTATGGCATGGCTCATAGTTTCACTGAGTTAGACAAGGCTGTGGTCCATTTGATTAGATTGGTTAGTTTTCTGTGAGTGTGGTTTTCAGTCTGTCTGCCTTCTGATGGAAACAGTGGAAACAGTGGCAGACTTTATTTTCTTGGGCTTCAAAATCACTGCAGATGGTGACTGCAGCCATGAAATAAAAAGACGCTTACTCCTTGAAAGAAAAGTTATAACCAACATAGACAGCATGTTAAAAAGCAGAGACATTACTTTGCCAACAAAGGTCCGTCTAGTCAAGGCTATGGTTTTTCCAGTAGTCATGTATGAATGTGAGAGTTGGACTTTAAATAAAACTGAGCTCCTAAGAATGGATGCTTTTGAACTGTGGTGTTAGAGAAGACTCTTGAGAGTCCCTTGGACTGCAAGGAGATCCAACCAGTCCATCCTAAAGGAAATCAGTCCTGAATGTTCATTGGAAGGACTGATGTTGAAGCTGAAACTCCAATCCTTTGGCCATCTGATGCAAAGAGCTGACTCATTGGAAAAAACCCCGATGCTGGGAAAGATTGAGGGCAGGAGGAGAAGGTGATGACAGAGGATGAGATGGTTGGATGGCATCACCGACTCAATGGACATGAGTTTAAGTAAACTCCTGGAGTTGGTGATGGACAGGGAGGCCTGGCATGCTGCAGTCCATGGGGTCACGAAGAGTTGGACATGACTGGGCAACTGATCTGAATGATTTCTGAATTCTCTCAGCCGATTTTTCTATACATGTTTTAGAGATGAAGAAACTGAGGGAAAGAGGGGTTCAGTCATCTACTTAAATGCTCTGTGCAATTTCCAGGGCCCCTGGAAGTGGATTTTGGGAAGGAGGAGCTCCTGGACACTAGATATGTCTGAAGGCTTGGGGCCTTAGGGATGTGCCAAGTCCTCAACACTGTCGTGAGAATGAAGCATGCCTTCTAACTGTGCTTTTAGAAACGTGCAAGTGAAAACATTTGAGAAAACTATTTGAAGGTCTTCTCTAGCTAAGAAGGTAAAAGTTGGCTTCATCTAGAAAATGGCTTTAATAATACCTGCCTTGCAAGGAGGTTGTGAGAAGTAAATGAGATAATGCTGACAGAAACCTCTAGGCCGCTGTGGGACACACGTTAGACACCCCCAAAGATGAGCTTTTGAGAGTTATTACCCTAAATTAGATCTTACTCTTAATAATGTGGTTGTTATGTTGTAGGTCCTACTATTCAGACATCTTAAAAGAAATCTGCTTGGGATACCCATCAATGAGCCTGCCTTTGCCAACAGGCATTTATCTCCCACATTGGGTATCAATACAATAGCCCTATGACTATAACTCACTTATATCTAATTTAAAATAAAATAAAGCTCCTCTAGAGGGAAACAATCACCTAATAGCATAGAGAACACAAAGTTGGTGATCGACTTGGGCAAGAGGCACATCTATCTCCTTAATTTAAGCTTTTGGATTTGATGGTGTGTTTTCAGTCTGGAGGACTTAACAGAACCATGTGTGTGTGTGTGTGTGTGTGTGTGTGTGTGTGTGTGTGTG
>SJYV01030268.1:122364-142342 GCA_006410875.1 Neotragus pygmaeus | reverse complement strand
CAGAAACAGTGGCAGACTTTATTTTCTTGGGCTTCAAAATCACTGCAGATGGTGACTGCAGCCATGAAATAAAAAGACGCTTACTCCTTGAAAGAAAAGTTATAACCAACATAGACAGCATGTTAAAAAGCAGAGACATTACTTTGCCAACAAAGGTCCGTCTAGTCAAGGCTATGGTTTTTCCAGTAGTCATGTATGAATGTGAGAGTTGGACTTTAAATAAAACTGAGCTCCTAAGAATGGATGCTTTTGAACTGTGGTGTTAGAGAAGACTCTTGAGAGTCCCTTGGACTGCAAGGAGATCCAACCAGTCCATCCTAAAGGAAATCAGTCCTGAATGTTCATTGGAAGGACTGATGTTGAAGCTGAAACTCCAATCCTTTGGCCATCTGATGCAAAGAGCTGACTCATTGGAAAAAACCCCGATGCTGGGAAAGATTGAGGGCAGGAGGAGAAGGTGATGACAGAGGATGAGATGGTTGGATGGCATCACCGACTCAATGGACATGAGTTTAAGTAAACTCCTGGAGTTGGTGATGGACAGGGAGGCCTGGCATGCTGCAGTCCATGGGGTCACGAAGAGTTGGACATGACTGGGCAACTGATCTGAATGATTTCTGAATTCTCTCAGCCGATTTTTCTATACATGTTTTAGAGATGAAGAAACTGAGGGAAAGAGGGGTTCAGTCATCTACTTAAATGCTCTGTGCAATTTCCAGGGCCCCTGGAAGTGGATTTTGGGAAGGAGGAGCTCCTGGACACTAGATATGTCTGAAGGCTTGGGGCCTTAGGGATGTGCCAAGTCCTCAACACTGTCGTGAGAATGAAGCATGCCTTCTAACTGTGCTTTTAGAAACGTGCAAGTGAAAACATTTGAGAAAACTATTTGAAGGTCTTCTCTAGCTAAGAAGGTAAAAGTTGGCTTCATCTAGAAAATGGCTTTAATAATACCTGCCTTGCAAGGAGGTTGTGAGAAGTAAATGAGATAATGCTGACAGAAACCTCTAGGCCGCTGTGGGACACACGTTAGACACCCCCAAAGATGAGCTTTTGAGAGTTATTACCCTAAATTAGATCTTACTCTTAATAATGTGGTTGTTATGTTGTAGGTCCTACTATTCAGACATCTTAAAAGAAATCTGCTTGGGATACCCATCAATGAGCCTGCCTTTGCCAACAGGCATTTATCTCCCACATTGGGTATCAATACAATAGCCCTATGACTATAACTCACTTATATCTAATTTAAAATAAAATAAAGCTCCTCTAGAGGGAAACAATCACCTAATAGCATAGAGAACACAAAGTTGGTGATCGACTTGGGCAAGAGGCACATCTATCTCCTTAATTTAAGCTTTTGGATTTGATGGTGTGTTTTCAGTCTGGAGGACTTAACAGAACCATGTGTGTGTGTGTGTGTGTGTGTGTGTGTGTGTGTGTGTGTGTGCTCAGTCATGTCTGACTCTTTGTGATCACACGGACTGTAGCCTGCCAGGCTCCTCTGTCCATGGAATTTTCCAGGCCAGAATACTGGAGCAGAACCATAGAGATTTTTGTTAACTTTTCCTTTTTTAGCATAAAACTAATACATTCATACAATAAATATGTCAAGCAGAATATGACTTTATAAAATGAAAGCTGCTGTGTAGACTAGTTTTTTTCCTCTAACCATGCCCCCACTCTACCCTTCCAAAATAATCCTGTTAGCCATTTTTGGAATCCTTCTAAAAGTTTTTGATGCACCTATAGATGTAGGGCTTCCCAGGTGGCACTAGCAGTAAAGAACCTGCCTGCCAATGTAGGAGATACAAGAGATGAGGGTTTGATCCCTGGGTTGGGAAGATCCTCTGGAGGAGGGCATGGCAACCCACTCCAGTATTCTTGCCTGGAGAATTCCATGGACAGAGGAGCTTGGTAGGCTACAGTCCACAAAGTTGCAAAGAGTTGGATACGACTGAAGTGACTTTGGACACAAGCACGCACCTCTAAATGTATTTCTCTCTATACCTTCTTTGAAAAAAAAAAAAGAAAACAAAACTAATAGGATCATATTATTCCATACCTTGGTTTTTCTCTTAATAATGTGTCACGAAGATTATTCTTTATCAGCTCATCTTTACACATTTTATTCTTGTTAATGATGACATAGTATTACAGGTATGAATATACTATAATTTATTTAATCTGTCCCTTCTTGATGGTTACTTAGGTTATTTCCTCCTTTTCTTCAAGTTCAAATCATACAGCAACGAACAGCCCTGTAATATATTTGGATAGTTGTGGGAGTATCACTAGGGCTGCGTGTGGACTCACATTGGACTGCCAATCATTATGGGATGGATTGGGGACTTGAAGGTGCCCCAAACACCACCTGTGACTCATGTGTGTGTGTGTGTGTGTGTGTGTGTGTGTGTATGAATCTGTGTGGGTGTATGTGTGTGACCTTGGGCAAGTATTTGGCAAATGGAGACACTGTGGACAGTAGCCTGCCAGGCTCCTCTGTCCATGAGATTTTCCAGGCAAGAATACCTTCTCCAGGGGATCTTCCCAACCTAGGGATCGAACCTGGGTCTCTTGCACTGCAGGTAGACTCTTTACCATCTGAGCCACTAGGAAAGCCCAGAGACAACATACTTATCTCAAATCCTTACAACAGTTATGTAAAGGGCCAGGAGTCTGCTTTTATTACCTATGTCCTATACCTACTCTGGTACTCTGCACTTAGTGGGTATCAATGACAGCTCCTTGAAAGGGGATTGAATGAAAGGTTTGTTAAGCTGGGAGGGTGGACTTTGACAAAGGACCAACTAGAGAATGGGGGGATGCTGTGTGTTTGTCTGCTAGAGGGGCTGTGATGAGGAGCAAGATTTGAAAAAAGGGGAGTCCCCCCAACAAAATACATTTTTGAACAGAAAATCCATCAAGGATTGTGCCTGATCCTCAATGGAGAGGCAAGAAAGTCTAAGAAAAAGACACTGAAGTGTTGGGTTGGCCAAAAAGATTGGGTTTTTCAGCATCATCTTACAGAAAAACCCAAACAGATTTTTGGCCAACCTAATACCACCTATCTTCTTTCCATCAGATGGTATTTGGTCTAATTGCTTTGTATTGACAGAAGAGTGAAGTGAGACACCATCTACATTCTACAGTCCCCACGACATAAAAATGTATGGCTGAGGTCTCAACATTACAGAGTATTAGAGTTTGATATCCTCAGAAAGAAAGATGTATTAAAGATGCTACTATTTAAAAGATTTTGATTGATGTTCACTGTAGTTTCTTTGCATTCTATGAAGGCCTTTATTTGCTCACCTCAGAACATGTTTATTGTAGTTTTAGATTGACCATTTTAAAGTCACCTGGTTGGGGATTTGATGCTTCATGAGAGTGAAGGAACAAAATGAAACAACCTCTGGGAAACATGTTTCCACTAATGTGGGATTGGTAATTGTTCTCTGTGTTATTATTTCACAACTGGCTCAGTTCGATGTTTGCAAAAATTTAAGTTTCTCTACCTTGCTCTTTTAGATTTTTGACTCTGAGAGTCACAGTATAAAATGGAGTGAGAAGTGTGGCCTAGAGAAATAGTTAAGGGATAAAATAAAGTAAGAGTGGTAAAATATATTTGTTGTTGTTGTTTAGTCACTAAGTCATGACCGACTCTTTGTGACTCCATGGACTGTAGCCTGCCAGGCTCCTCTCTCCATGGTATTTCCTAGGTAAGAATATTGGCTGCTGCTGCTGCTAAATCGCTTCAGTCGTGTCCGACTCTGTGTGACCCCAGAGATGGCAGCCCACCAGGCTCCCCCGTCCCTGGGATTCTCTAGGCAAGAACACTGGAGTGGGTTGCCATTTCCTTCTCCAATGCATGAAAGTGAAAAGCGAAAGTGAAGTCACTCAGTCGTGCCCAACTCTTAGCGACCACGTGGATTGCAGCCTACCAGGCTCCTCCATCCATGGGGCTTTCCAAGCAAGAGTACTGGAGTGGGGTGCCATTATTGGAGTAGGTTGCTATTTCCTACTCCAGGAGATCTTCCTGATCCAGGAATTGAACCCACATCTCCTGTGTCTCCTACATTGGCAGGTGGATTCTTTACCGCTGTGCCACCTAGGAAGCCATGCTTAAATCTTTTGAATTTGAACATACTTATGTATTTTATTTCCAGGTGGCTCAGTGGTAAAGAATCTGTTTGCAATGCAGGAGACGTGAGTTCAGTCCCTGGGTCAAGAAGANAAAAAAAAAAAGAAAACAAAACTAATAGGATCATATTATTCCATACCTTGGTTTTTCTCTTAATAATGTGTCACGAAGATTATTCTTTATCAGCTCATCTTTACACATTTTATTCTTGTTAATGATGACATAGTATTACAGGTATGAATATACTATAATTTATTTAATCTGTCCCTTCTTGATGGTTACTTAGGTTATTTCCTCCTTTTCTTCAAGTTCAAATCATACAGCAACGAACAGCCCTGTAATATATTTGGATAGTTGTGGGAGTATCACTAGGGCTGCGTGTGGACTCACATTGGACTGCCAATCATTATGGGATGGATTGGGGACTTGAAGGTGCCCCAAACACCACCTGTGACTCATGTGTGTGTGTGTGTGTGTGTGTGTGTGTGTGTATGAATCTGTGTGGGTGTATGTGTGTGACCTTGGGCAAGTATTTGGCAAATGGAGACACTGTGGACAGTAGCCTGCCAGGCTCCTCTGTCCATGAGATTTTCCAGGCAAGAATACCTTCTCCAGGGGATCTTCCCAACCTAGGGATCGAACCTGGGTCTCTTGCACTGCAGGTAGACTCTTTACCATCTGAGCCACTAGGAAAGCCCAGAGACAACATACTTATCTCAAATCCTTACAACAGTTATGTAAAGGGCCAGGAGTCTGCTTTTATTACCTATGTCCTATACCTACTCTGGTACTCTGCACTTAGTGGGTATCAATGACAGCTCCTTGAAAGGGGATTGAATGAAAGGTTTGTTAAGCTGGGAGGGTGGACTTTGACAAAGGACCAACTAGAGAATGGGGGGATGCTGTGTGTTTGTCTGCTAGAGGGGCTGTGATGAGGAGCAAGATTTGAAAAAAGGGGAGTCCCCCCAACAAAATACATTTTTGAACAGAAAATCCATCAAGGATTGTGCCTGATCCTCAATGGAGAGGCAAGAAAGTCTAAGAAAAAGACACTGAAGTGTTGGGTTGGCCAAAAAGATTGGGTTTTTCAGCATCATCTTACAGAAAAACCCAAACAGATTTTTGGCCAACCTAATACCACCTATCTTCTTTCCATCAGATGGTATTTGGTCTAATTGCTTTGTATTGACAGAAGAGTGAAGTGAGACACCATCTACATTCTACAGTCCCCACGACATAAAAATGTATGGCTGAGGTCTCAACATTACAGAGTATTAGAGTTTGATATCCTCAGAAAGAAAGATGTATTAAAGATGCTACTATTTAAAAGATTTTGATTGATGTTCACTGTAGTTTCTTTGCATTCTATGAAGGCCTTTATTTGCTCACCTCAGAACATGTTTATTGTAGTTTTAGATTGACCATTTTAAAGTCACCTGGTTGGGGATTTGATGCTTCATGAGAGTGAAGGAACAAAATGAAACAACCTCTGGGAAACATGTTTCCACTAATGTGGGATTGGTAATTGTTCTCTGTGTTATTATTTCACAACTGGCTCAGTTCGATGTTTGCAAAAATTTAAGTTTCTCTACCTTGCTCTTTTAGATTTTTGACTCTGAGAGTCACAGTATAAAATGGAGTGAGAAGTGTGGCCTAGAGAAATAGTTAAGGGATAAAATAAAGTAAGAGTGGTAAAATATATTTGTTGTTGTTGTTTAGTCACTAAGTCATGACCGACTCTTTGTGACTCCATGGACTGTAGCCTGCCAGGCTCCTCTCTCCATGGTATTTCCTAGGTAAGAATATTGGCTGCTGCTGCTGCTAAATCGCTTCAGTCGTGTCCGACTCTGTGTGACCCCAGAGATGGCAGCCCACCAGGCTCCCCCGTCCCTGGGATTCTCTAGGCAAGAACACTGGAGTGGGTTGCCATTTCCTTCTCCAATGCATGAAAGTGAAAAGCGAAAGTGAAGTCACTCAGTCGTGCCCAACTCTTAGCGACCACGTGGATTGCAGCCTACCAGGCTCCTCCATCCATGGGGCTTTCCAAGCAAGAGTACTGGAGTGGGGTGCCATTATTGGAGTAGGTTGCTATTTCCTACTCCAGGAGATCTTCCTGATCCAGGAATTGAACCCACATCTCCTGTGTCTCCTACATTGGCAGGTGGATTCTTTACCGCTGTGCCACCTAGGAAGCCATGCTTAAATCTTTTGAATTTGAACATACTTATGTATTTTATTTCCAGGTGGCTCAGTGGTAAAGAATCTGTTTGCAATGCAGGAGACGTGAGTTCAGTCCCTGGGTCAAGAAGAGCCCCTGGAGAAGGAAATGGCAATGCACTCCAGTGTTTTTGACTGGGAAATCCAGAGGAGGAGGAGCCTGGTGGGCTACAATCTGTGTGGCCGCAAAGAGTTGGACACGACTGAGTGACTGAGCACACAGGCAGGTTTAAGCATGTGGGGAATAAAACAGATTTGTATAGAAAAGCAAAAGTACAAAAATAGTGGAGAAATAGATCTGTTCATTTAACACCCATTGGTGTAAATGTTTGATTCTCCTGCATAACTTAGACACAAAAGCATAGTATGTTTTCAATCTCAAAAGAAAACCAAATGGTATTAAGGTTTTCCCCAAGGAAGGTCTTCAAGGGCATCAGAAGAGTTGGCCCAGGACTTATCCCCACAGGATAACAAGGTCCCGCTGTGTCTATGTGTGTCAGGGAGAGAAAGAGAGTAGAGTCTACTCTGAGGGGTGGGGGTGGAAACCTGCATGGAGTCAAGACAAGGAAAAAAAAGGAGTTTTTTGTTTTGCTTGTATCTGCATATCACTCCAGTACTCTTGCCTGGAAAATCCCATGAATGGAGGAGCCTGGTAGGCTGCAGTCCATGGGGTCGCACAGAGTCAGACATGACTGAAGCGAGTTAGCAGCAACAGCGGCAGCATATGTAATATATGGCTGGTTTTTTTTTTCAGAGCATCTGGCTTCCCTGATGGCTCAGTGGATAAAGAATCTGCCTGCCAATACAGGAGAAGTAAGAGACAAGGGTTCCATCCTTGGGTCGGTAAGATCCCCTGGAGGAGGAAATGGCAACCCACTCCAGTATTCTTGCATGAAAAATCCCATGGACATGGTCTCAAAGAGTCAGACATGACAGAATGACTAAAGAGACAGACAGACCGAGAGGGTCTATAAATGTAGTGTTTCTCTCATTTATAAATAGTTGAATAGTGGCAGTTTTGCATTTCTTCTGCTTCTCTGTTTATATGCAGTGGATTTCAACCTATATGCACATTAGAATCACTTGGGAAAGTTTTAGAAAATAGATTGCCTTACTCTACTCCCATTAAGTCAAAAATTCTGGAAAGTGGAACTTGGGCATTTTTTCTAAAGCTTCCCAAGTGAGTCTGATGCACAATGAAATTTACCCAGTGGCCCAGAAGTATTGCTGTAAGTGCAGGACTTGTAACTTCAATTAGGATCGTAGCCAGCACCTACTTCTGGATAAAGATGTGGTACATCCTATATATTGCAACAGTGTATGGGTTTTTGTGACTCAAGTAGGACCCAAGAGACCCTGTGTCTTACTACAGATGAGGTCTTGAGCACAGTGACTGTTTATCTGAACCTCAGTTGTTGCACTTGTAAAGTGGAGACAACATCCACTTAATAATGTCATTGAGAAGATTAAGCGAGGATCAAAAAATTATCTGGTAGAAGTTGCCATTTATTCAATGTTTTCCATTTGTTCATTAGGCTCTGTGCCACCAAAACCTAGTAAAGATGTTTAAGACATTCATCAAGTCTAAAAGCACAAAACTGGGAGGTATAGCTGATCTAAGAGAAGTTAGAATCAAAATTCCACCAAAAAGTTTGACAGTCCAGAAGGATGGCCAACACTTGCAAGATAAATTTGGGCATTTGAACTTAAAATGTAATAAAAAATAAATATAGAGTCATGATTTATACTAGGATAGGATACGAGAGTAGTTCCTGTGCAAAAGGTCAGGGATTTTCACTGACAACAAATTTAATAAGAGGCAGCTGTGCAGTGTGACTGTTAAGGAAGCTGATGTGGTCGGAGGCTGAATGAAGATAAATGTAGAATGTATGTCTCGCGTGGCCATAGACTCTCTGGGCCCTGCCCTGGACTGAATCCCATTTTTTTAAAAAAAGAATTGTATTGGTTTATTTATTGATGACTGTGCTGGGTCTTTGTTTCTGTGCCGACTTTTCTCTAGCTGTGGCGAGCAGGAGCTGCTCTCTAGTTGAGGTGCAAGGGCTCCCCCTGCGGTGGCCTCTCTTGTGGGGCACGGGCACTAGGGGCCCTGGGGTCAGTACTTGTGGTTCCTGGGCTCCAGAGCTCGGGCTCAGTAATTGTGGTGCATGGGCTTAGTGGCTTCACGACATGTGGGATCTTCCCGGAGCAGCGTCGAACTCATGTCTCCTGCATTGGAAGACGGATTCTTTATCACTGAGCCACTAGGAAAGCCCCAAATCCCATTTTGTAAAAGCTCATTTATTTCTACAACAAGATTTACTGAAACCTTTAATACTATTTGCCAGGCCTTTTTCTAGGCTCTGAGGATTCAACCTCTTTGCCCCCTTGTAGCTCAAATTCTATGGGGGAGGGGGTTGGGAGGAGACAATGCATGAAGAAATAAATTACATGAACTGTTAGAGATGAGAGTTTTGGGAAAAAATAAAAAGGGAAGGGGGAAGGTAGTGCTAAAGTGCAAGGGATTATTTACAATTTTAAATAGGATGAAAAGGGGTGGCTTCATTGAAAAAGTGACTTGGGCAAAGACTTGATAGTAGTAAAGAACAAAAGACATGGATCTCTAGGGGAAGAAGACTCCAGGCAGAGGGAACCACAAGTTTAAAGACCTTGATGGGAGATGTGCTTGTTTTATTCAAGAAAAATGAAAGAAGCCCTAATTGAAATATCGTGTTCAGTCCTAAGCCTAATCTTTACTCTTTTTAGCTGAATATGAAAGTATAATATTTGGAGACAAAGGATGGGAAAAATACAAAAATGTTTGAAGATGGTGTAAATCACCCACTATTCAAGAAAAACACAAAAATGTTTGAAGATAGTATAAATCACCCACTATTCAAGTATTCCTGATATTTGGGCAGATTTCCTTTCATCATATAAGTAGACTGACATGCAGAAGTAGCACAAAATAGCAAAGCTGAATTTGTCTTCTAGGGGCTCTCTGGGGCTCCGTTTCTAGTTCTAGTGATTCAATTCTGCATTCTTGTCATGTGGTATTCAAATTTGGGCCGAGGTATACTTTCAAATTTCTACCGGTTGACTCTAGCCTTTGAGGTTCCTTCACATAGCTGAAATCATAGATGTTTATGCTATATGTATCCTTTACATTCAGGGTTTATAATTTTTAAAGTGCTTGCCACTTTGGCAGATGAAAAATTCTCTCATACTTTCAGCTGTCATTACTGTTGACATTGAGCATTCTTTCCTATGTTTCTTGAGCACTTATTATTCTTGTCAGTTTCCTGCTTACCAATAACCCTTTATAAAACGTGGCACATAAACTACAGCATTTCTAGAAGATGCTGTGTTGAATGGTGAAGACTCTCACCTTTCATTCTAGGTTGTAATCTTCAGTGGCTGGTTGCTACCAAAAATGGCCATCACAGCTCCTCCTGGCCATCTGCCCTTTTGTGATGTGACTTTGCCCCTCCTCCTACCAAGAAGTCAAGTTGATTTTCCCTCCCTTGAATTCGGCCTGGCCTCGTGACTTACTGCGACCAACAGAATGTGGAGGAAGTGATGATGTGACTTCCCAGCATGTCCTTCTGTAGAGAGATTTTTCTAGAAGTTTGTGACTGAGCTTCCCAGAGCCACTGAATCTCATGCAATTCCTCAAGCCTGCTTGTTCAGCTTTTCCTTCAATTCTGCAAAGTCATTTTGCTTTGAGTTAGCCAGGGTTGATGTCTGTGGCTTGTGACTGAAGGAGAAGCTGAACAGGATAAAATCCCAAATTATTAACAATCTGAGTAGATTAGGAAGCCAGCAGTGTTGACCTTATAGGTTAGCATGGACCAGACATGATACAATTTATTTTAAACATCATTCTGGTCTCTGTGCTTCCTCTTCTGAATGCTTCCTCATTTCATTTCAGTTCAGTAAATCACTCAGTCATGTCCAGCTCTTTGCAACCCCATGGACTGCAGCATGCCAGGCTTCCCTGTCCATCACCAACTCCTGGAGATTACTCAAACTCATGTCCATTGAGTCACTGATGCCATCCAACCATCTCATCCTCTGTCATCCCCTTCTCCTCCCACCTCCTCACCAGGACCCAGTGACCCCACAGAGACTGAGACAGAACTGTGTTTGAGTGTCTCCTGCAGACGTATGGGTCAGCAGTGGACCGCTGCAGGGGCAGGGACTCTGGGTGTAGTAGACCTCGGTATGACATAAGCCCTCTTGGAGGAGGTCACCATTAACCCCACCAAAAAAGTGTCAGAACTTACACAGGACTGAGGAAACAGACTCTTGGAGGGCACAAACAAAAGACTGTGTGCACCAGGACCCAGGAGAAAGGAGCAGTGACCCCACAAGAGACTGACCCAGACTTACCCATGAGTGTCCAGGAGTCTCCGGCAGAGAGTGGGTCGGCAGTGGCCTGCTGCAAGGTAGGGGGCACCGAGAGCAGCAGTGCGTGCATGGGACCTTTTGAAGGAGGTCGCCATTATCTTCATTACCTCCACCATAGTTTGGCCTCAGGTCAAAGAACAGGGAGGAACACAGCCCCGCCCATCAACAGAATGCTTCCTGGCTCCCCCATAACCCACTTATGGATGCACTCTAGAGTTCAGTGAGAGATGATGTTCTTGGCCTGGAGTAAGGGCAGAGAAGTTGCAGAAAATGAGCCTTCTCACTCCTAACTCTCTGCTGTAGGCAGGAGAAAGAGCTTGGTGGCCTGCTCCCCCTCATCTACTGCCCTCCCAGTGGAGTTGATCTTGATCTGCCCTGTCTCCTGAATGGTGTAAGTTATAGGAGATCTTTTAATACACACTGATTCCACCAGTTAGAAAACATGATTCACTGAGTCTTGCAATTTGACCAAGCAGATGAGTCCTCATTCTTTTGGTAGAGTAAAAAA
The DNA here is from genome assembly GCA_006410875.1 of Neotragus pygmaeus. Taxonomy (NCBI): domain Eukaryota; kingdom Metazoa; phylum Chordata; class Mammalia; order Artiodactyla; family Bovidae; genus Neotragus; species Neotragus pygmaeus. The sequence continues at coordinate 131,069 of SJYV01030268.1, read as the reverse complement.
GCCTTGATTTTGATACATCTCTCCAAGAGGAATGAAGGATGGAAATAAGAGGGAAGCCTTACTTGTCTTTTAAAGTCAGCAGAAGGTTTCTAGAGTTGCATCAATTGGCTAGCCCTCAGTTCATCCTTCCACTCTTCTATTTTTCTGTGCTTGCTGGAGGAAAAATTTCACCTCTAATTGTAGGTTCTCCAGGCCAGCTAGCCAGATTTGTAAGGCTCCCGGGGAGAGGATACAATAAATACCCATTACCAGAAGTAATTGGAGACTGAGGGTATAGAGGAATTCTCCTCCTTAGAAACAACACACTCTTGTGAGTACTGAGTTCTCTGGGCTGAGGGATGAGCTGGGGGCTCTGTGGGTAAACTGGAGAATAGTCCTACATGGCTTGGGGCTACAAATGAGTACAGGAGTTTACCTCATTCTTGTTCAAGTTCCAGAACAGAAATTAGGTAGACAGAGAAAGGATTTGAGGGATTGTTTTCCCAGGAGGATCTCCTCCTGATGTTGCCCTGAATTTCTTGCTCAGCTCATATATTTTTGCCCTCAGCTCATATCTGGGCTCCGATCCAATCCCTTACTAGATTGGATCTAGTGGCTAGAACAGGGATATAGAGCACCTTGCTGATGGTAAGTAGAGAAGGAAACTTGTAGTTATTGTTGTTTAGTCAGTTAGTTGTGTCCAGCTCTTTGAGACCTCATGGACTGAAGCATGCCAGGCTTCCCTGTCCTTCACTATCTCCTGGAGTTTGATCAGATTCATGTCCACTGAGTCAGTGATGCTGTCTGTCTAACCATCTCATCCTCTGCCACCCTCTTGGGCTGCCTTTATCCTTAGATGGTGGCAGGACCCGTGAGTCCTCAGAGCTTCACGCTTATAGAGTCCACCGTGATGTCCTTCAGGTGGGCTCCAGTGCCTTCAGTCCTATTCCTGTATTATATTAATATTTCCATTCAAGTTCCTGGACACTTATCAGCTCCCCTCCCATGCACTACAATCTTACAATTTTATTTCAGGAGAGAGCGTTAGAAGCTATCTATATAGCTGCTCCATTTTACAGATGTGGAAACTAGGAGTAGAGCTTAGAATTGCACAGCATAAGTTGGGATCCTGATGTCACCTTCCATGACAGTAAAATAATTGTGTAAGTGAAACATTTTAGGAAGGGAGGGTTGCAGCAAAGTCCCAAAGAAGAAATATGTAATTGTCAAGATCATTGTAAGATACTTATGTTAATAGAATAATACAATATAGATTATTTTTGTGCCTGGCTTATCTAGGTACAAATAAAGCTTTTTTTTTTTTGGCCATACTATGAAGCTTGTGGGACCGTAGTCCCCTTGACCAGGGATCAAACCCATGCTCACTGCAATGCAAATGCAGAGTCCTAACTACTGGACTGCCAGGGAAGTCCTATACAAATAATGTTTTTGAGAGTACATTTCTTTCTATTGCTGAATGGTATTCTATTGTATACCTCAGTTTGTTCATCCATTCGCTTGTTGATGTACCTATAGGTTGTCTCTGACTTCTGGCTGTTTTGAATAAAGCCACTATAAACACTGATGTGCATGTCTTTGTGTAGACATATATTTTTATCTCTTTTGGTAAATATCTAGTATTATACCTGCTGACTTGAGAGAGAGAGATTTTGATACCAGTTCTGCCACTAATTTGTTACTTTAGGTAGATTATATACCCTCTCTGATCCTCAGAGTCTTCATTTGTAAAAGGAAGGGATTAGACTAGATTAGTCTTTTGAAACTGTGCTCCTACAATCCTCTAGATTCTGAATCTTTTGATGGAGGGAAAGAGGAATAAAAAGTGGACTGTCCCCAGACAGCTTCACTGATGTCTAACTATTGACCTTCTTTATTGGAGTTCATTTGAAGAAGAAAGTGTTCTATGAATAGGAATGCTTAAAACCCATTGGCCTACATGATCTCTAAGATTCCTTTGACTTTGTAACATTTTTGGAGTCTATGAGAGAAATTGCCTTCTTCCTAACTTCTATGAGTAATGTTCTGGGAACAACATTTAAGGTAACAGAGGAACAATCTTGGGTGAAAATCACCTCTCCTTTCTCTTTATACATGGCCAAAGGTGAAACTAAGCCGTAGCTGAGCTGAAATACATCCTCTAGAGGACATTCCAGACTTCTGGTCCAGACAGGATGGTGTAGACACACTTCTCTTAGCTAAGTATAATTACAAACCCTGTAAATAACATAAAATGCAACCAAAGGAAAAGTCTAAAAGGTGGTAAGTGAAAGACAAACTGTTTTGGGACCCCAGAATTAGAAGAATCATGTAGCTGCAGGGTGTCTGATTTCCCCCCACCAACAGAAAATGGCAACTGGACCTGTTTTTTTCCTGACCCCAGCTTAGCAATGGGAACTCCCCAAGTGGCTCAGATGGTAAAGAATCTGCCTGCAATGCAGAAGACCTGATTCGATCCCTGGGTCAGGAAGATTCCCTGGAGAAGGAAATGGCAACCACTACAGTCTTCTTGCCTGGAGAATCCCATGGACAGAGGAGCCTGGCAGGCTACAGTCCATGGTGTCACAATGAGTCAGACATGACTGAGCATGCATGCATGCACACAACTTAGCAATAGAAGACAGCCCAAATAGGCTCGTCCCTCCCCCAGATCAGGTAAAAGTCCTTCTGACAACACCAGGCAAGCTCAGCATCACCAGTAAGGGGACTGATGGGGAAAACCCCCAACAGCGCTTGGTTAAGGGAAGTGCTCTCTTTCCTTGCACAGCCTGAGACTCCCCTCCCCTCCAGAGAGAAACTGAGAGATACCTATGTGGGTGGGTTTCCCAGGTGGTGCAGTGGTAAAGAATCCACCTGCCAATACAGGAGATGCAAGTGATGCAGGTTTGATGCCTGCGTCGGAAAGATTCCCCTGGAGGAGGAAATGCCAACCCACTCCAGGATTCTTGCCTGGAGAATCCCATGGACAGAGGAGCCTGGTGGACTACAGTTCATGGGCTTGCAAGAGTCAGACACGTCTGAGCATCTGAGCACCTAGGTGGGCCACACCAGCAAAGGAGATCTCAGCACAAGTGGCCCAACAGGCCAGGAAGATGCTTTGTCCTTATGGGCCTAGGACACCCCTCCCCCACCCTCAGACACCTGTCTGCCTGGCTTGGGCAATACCTTCTGCCCCCTCAAGCAACACACAAATGAATAAAATAAAAAATCTCTGCCCCAAAGAGACATTTCTAAATAAGAGGATATACAGATGATGAATAAGCACATATTTGTATCATTAACTATCAGGGAAATACAGATTAAAAAATCATGATACCAAATGCTGCTGAGGATGTGGAAAAACTGTGTCACTCGCACATGCTGGTGGGAATATAAAATGGTTGTATGACTCTGGAAAACAGTTTGACAGTTTCTTTAAAAAAGCTAAATCTGAAACTACCATATGACCTTGGACATTTATCCCAGAGAAATGAAAACTTATGTTTCCATAAAAATCTGCACACAGATGNGAACCACCCTTATGGAACACCCTCTGTTTTGTTCATTCCTATTTACCCAGTGCCTAGAGCAAAGCCTGGCACAGAACAGTCTTCACTGAGTGCCGATCAAATGAATGAATGCATGATCCAGATACGAAAATGGGTAAAATCACCTCCAGAGTGGCTTCCAACTCTAAGATTCTGTGATTCTTACATGCCCATTCCTCTGCTCTTTGCCCTTACTTCAGTCTGAGGTCCAGGAGTCTTGAGGCTGGCACTGACAAGCAAGGGCAGGGTCAGGACTGGATGGAAGAGTAACATAGAAGCCCAGAGGCTAGAAGCCAATCCTGCAGAGACCTTCCAAGTATCTTCCTGCCACAGAAATGCCTCTTGGCCACAGTAATTGCCTTGGCCTTGGGCCTGAAGGGAGGTGGCAGCCAGCCAGCAAATGGCAAGGTCTTTCAGTCAGGACATCTTGTCTGTGGTGCTTTCAAGAGTGGAAAGAAGCAGGACTCTGAGGAGGTCACCAGGTCAGTTGGGTCCATAAACCAAGCTTCTCCCACATACCAGGTTCTGGGACATATGAAAAGTAGAGGATGGGTTCCTAGCTCCAGAGATTCCTTAGATCAAAAAGGAACATTGTCCCTGTATTTGGGACCCTTCAGTCTGATGGAGAAACATAGCCCTACCCTCATGGAGCCTCAGTTCAGTTCAATTGCTCAACCATGTACAACTCTTTTCAACCCCATGGATGCGCAGCATACCAGGCTTCCCTGTCCATCACCAACACCTGGAGCCTGCTCAAACTCATTTCCATTACATCGGTAATGCCATCCAGCCATCTCATCCTCTGTCATCCGCTTCTCCTCCCACTTTAAATCTTTCCCAGCATCAGGATATTCTCCAATGAGTCAGTTCTTCCCATGAGGTGGCCAAAGTATTGGAGTTTCAGCTTCAACATCAGTCCTTCCAATATATATTCAGGACTGATTTCCTTTAGGATTGACAGGTTGGATCTCCTTGCATTCCAAGGGACTCTCAAGAGTATTCTCCAACACCACAGTTTAAAAGCATCAATTCTTTGGCGTTCAGCTTTCTTTATAGTCCAACTCTCACATCCATACATGACCACTGGAAAAACCATAGCTTTCACTAGGTGGACCTTTGTCGGTAAAGTAACGTCTCTACTTTTAACATGCTGTNATGAGTCTGAGTGAACTCTGGGAGTCAGTGATGGACAGGGAGGCCTGGCATGCTGTGATTCATGGGATTGCAAAGAGTCGGACACAACTGAGCAACTGAACTGAACTGAATGCATACTAGCACATACTTCAAGAGTAAATGTTTTGAGAAGTACTTATAGATTCTAAAAAGATTAAGGGCATTCCTTGCAATCTGATATTACACACACACACACACACACACACACACATTCCCTGATGTTTGAATGTCTATGCTCTATTTTTTCATTTATTTATTTTTGGACATAACATGCAGTATATAAAGTCTTTCCTGACCAGGAAGGGAAGAGGTGAATATGAAGAAGTCATTGGGAGCCTACTGCATTGGNACACACATTCCCTGATGTTTGAATGTCTATGCTCTATTTTTTCATTTATTTATTTTTGGACATAACATGCAGTATATAAAGTCTTTCCTGACCAGGAAGGGAAGAGGTGAATATGAAGAAGTCATTGGGAGCCTACTGCATTGGGAGCACAGAGTCTTAACTACTAGACTGCCAGAGAAGTCCTATTCTGATATCTTTCTTGAGTGAGAGCAGCAATGAATAAGAACAGTGAGTTCACACAAGGAATGCAGTGCCCTGTGGTCACAGTTTAAATGAGTACAGCTGCACACATTTTTAGAATTAAATAAATTAAATAACAACAATGAAGTATAGATTCTCAGCTATATAAAAATGTAGATTTTGAGATGAACACCAAAGCATAGCAAAAGTAGTTTAATCAACTTTATTCCTACAAACTCTCACTTTCTTGATCAAGTCTGGTCATTGATTTATTTTTGATAAAGTTGATGTGAAACATGCGTTTTTACATATTGAATAGGATCTACACTTCTTTGCTGCTGCTGCTGCTGCTGCTGCTAAGTCAGTTCAGTTGTGTCCAACTCTGTGCGACCCCATAGACGGCAGCCNCACCCTTTCCAAGAAAGCTGCTGTGTGTTTATCTTCATTCCCTCTCCGCTTAGTTTTCCGGGGACTGAGTTAGCATGTCTCCTGTCCAGCAGCGCCAGCGATCAAGTAGGGGCCACCCCACCAGGACGCCAGCTCTCTTCCCTCCTCTCATGGGGCCCCCAGGCCGCTGCCCTGCATTTTTTTTTCTTAAACATATTATGACAGCTGTATTGACATATAATGCACAGACCCTGCGGCTCACCCATTATAGTATGCCATTCAGTGGTTTTTAGTAGATTCACAGAGATGTGCAGCCACCATCACGGCCAAATTAGAACATCTTCGTCATCCAAAACAAACCCCGAGCCCACTAGCAGTCACTGCCTGGCCCTCCAGCTGCCCCCGGCCCTGGCCAGCCTCCCATCCACTTCCTGGCTCCATAGACGCGCCTGTGCTTGCCGCCTTGCCTGTCAGGCTTCCCCGAGGCCGAGGTCTTCCTCTTTAACATCCCAGCCTGAGAGAGGCAGCAGCAGCATCTCCCGGGGACAGAGACACAGATGGGAGCTCTCTCGGCCACCTGCCATCAGCCCCTTTCTTGGCCTGAACCCCCGGCCCTCAGCACTGGAGCTTCCCTCTGTTTCTGCTTCGACTCTCCCGGGTACACGCAGAGTGCCGGGTCATGTGGAGGGCAGCAGCTTGTTTGGGGAATTAGTCAACAGACTGAGTCCACGGCGTGTTTGGCCCTTGGTCAAGGCTCAAGGCCAGGCTGATCACGAACAAGTCACCCAGCCCGCCCTCCACACTCTTAACTCGAGTGAAAGAGGCTGGACAGAGGAGGACGCAACAATCTGAGTCTGCCAAGGCCGGGAGCTCCGACTGCCGGCCTGCCCCATTAAAAATGATTTATGTCTCGTGTTTTACAGTAACACTGAGGCAGAAATGTCAGCTTGAGGAACTCCGGATCAGATGTACAAGAAGAGCACAGGTCTTGGATTAGTATGTGATTAGAAAGGGAAATGACTAGAGAGAACAGAGAGCAAGCAGGAAACTAGTACTGGCCTTGGCCACTCGATGAAACACTTGAGCCACTTAGGAAGTCACAGCATTGCCTCTGCAGCCAGTTTTCACACTTTCAGGGAGGGAGCTGGATGGGTTGCATGCTCTCTGGGTTGCTTCTCTCAGCCCCTGAGTCCCACAGTTTGTTGCACAACATGAAATGATTGAATGGGAGTTTCCCTTCCTAAGCTTACTTTCCAAATGAAATCTGATGTTGGGACTCCTTGCTCTGAGGTTGGATTAGACATGCCAGGTTTATGTAACCCATTCTTACTTTTTGTTTTGTTTTGTTTTAAATCTTTGGCCGCGCTGCACAGCAAGTGGGATCTAATTTTCTTGACTAGGGATTGAACCCAGGCCCCATGCATTGGCAGCCTAGAGTCTTAACCACTGGACCACCAGGGAAGTCCCCCTTTCTCACACCTGCTCCTCACTTAATGTGTGAAATGGGCATGTGTCTTAAGCTGACGGTTTCTTCCAGCCCAGCTGCCTATTTAATTCTACTGTCTGCCCAACCTAACAGAAATCATGGTACCTCCCAAAGTAGATTATCTCAAAGTCCAGGGAATAGAAACATGGAGTTGGGAAAGTCAAAGTAGGAGGAAGAGGGTAGAGAGCAGTAGTTTATTTCCCAAGACATTTGATTCAATGAAAAGTTGGGCTTAACGTTTATCTTTGTTCTTGGTTAGCATTTTCATGTCACCCTAACAACATTGGTGGTGATTGTAATTATTAACTAGAGGNAGGAAGAGGGTAGAGAGCAGTAGTTTATTTCCCAAGACATTTGATTCAATGAAAAGTTGGGCTTAACGTTTATCTTTGTTCTTGGTTAGCATTTTCATGTCACCCTAACAACATCGGTGGTGATTGTAATTATTAACTAGAGGACATTTGTCATGCTAAAAGTGAAAGTTGCTCTGATTCAGTCGTGTCTGATTCTTTGCAACCCCATGGACCGTAGCCCACCAGGCTCCTCTTTCTATGGAATTCTCCAGGCAAGAATAGTGGAGTGGGTTGCCATTTCCTTCTCCAGGGGATTTTCCCAACCCAGGGATTGAACCTGGGTCTCCTACATTGCATGCAGATTCTTTACCAACTAGTAAAGAGCCACCAGGGAAGCCTTTGTCATGCTAAAATCCCTAATCCTTTTAGACTTGCAGCATTTTCTGTTGTTGAATCACTGAGCTGAACTGCTTTGCATGTCCAACTCTTTGCAACCCCATGGACTGCAGCACATCAGGCTTCCCTGTTCTTCACCATTTCCAGGAGCTTGCTCAAACTCACGTCCATTGAGTCTGCCATCCAACCATCTCATCCTCTGTCATCCCTTCTCCTCCTGCCTTCAAATCTTTCCCAGCATTGGATCTTTTCTAATGAGTCGGCTCTTCACATTAGGTGGTCAAAGTATTGGAGCTTCAATATCAGTCCTTCCAATGATTATTCAGGACTGATTTCCTTTAGGATTGACTGGTTGGATCTCCTTGCAGTCCAAGGGACTCTCAAGAGTCTTCTCCAACACCACAGTTCAAAAGCATCAATTCTTTGGTGCTCAGCTTTCTTTATGGTCCAACTCTCACATCCGTGACTACTGGAAAAACCATAGTCTTGACTAGATGGACTTTTGTTGGCAAAGTAATATCTCTGCTTTTCAATATGCTATCTAGGTTGGTCATAATTTTTCTTCCAAGGAGTAAGCGTCTTTTAATTTCATGGCTGCAGTCACCATCTGCAGTGATTTTGGAGTCCACCAAAATAAAGTCTGTCACTGTTTCCATTGTTTCCCCATCTGTTTGCCACGAAGTGATGGGACCAGATGCCATGATCTTAGTTTTTTGAATGTTGAGTTTTAAGCCATCTTTTTTCACTCTCCCCTTTCACCTTCACTTTCTCTATAATTCCTCTTCACTTTCTGCTATAAGGGTAGTGTCATCTGCATATCTGAGGTTATTGATATTCCTCCCAGCAATCTTGACTCCAGTTTGTGCTTCATCCAGCCCGACATTTTGCGTGATGTACTCTGCATATAAATTAAATAA
>SJYV01030268.1:109762-121721 GCA_006410875.1 Neotragus pygmaeus | reverse complement strand
TTTTTTTTTTTTTCCACTAAAAGCGCAGGAGGAATCTTTCCAGGGTCAACTAGATTGCATTTGTTGTACAGTGGTTAAATCCTTAGGCTCTAGGGTTTGGAGAGTCTGCCTCCATCACTTAGCTGTGTTAATCTGGATCTCAATCATTTAAACTCTCAAAGTCTCCCTCATCTTTAAAGTGGAGAGAACAACAGACATGTCTTCATGTTTATTGAGAAGGATTAAATAGGCTTTTTATGGTGTCTGGTGCATTGTAAGTGTCCAATCAGAATAAATGCAATCTACTCTATGGGCTGAATGGTAGACACCCTGGTATAAACCAATAATCCACTTAACTAATTACAAGACTTGCTCAAGTTTGTCTAAGACTGAGCTGGAACTAAGATCTTCTTGCTCTTTGTTCTGTTTCCTTTCAGATTCCAGCATGCAGAGTGGATGCCTTGTTTCTTTCTCCCCACCCCACCCTCTTGCTCCCCATCCCTGCCTCATCCCAGCCTTAACCTGGTCTTGACGGAGGATGAGATGGCTGAATGGCATCACTGACGCGATGGACGTGAGTCTGAGTGAACTCCGGGAGTTGGTCATGGACAGGGAGGCCTGGCATGCTGTGATTCATTGGGTCGCAAAGAGTCAGACACGACTGAGCGACTGAACTGAACTGAGATGGTTTGGATGTATAAAAGTCTCAGAACCACTGTTGTAGGCTGGATGCCCCCTGACAGTCACTGTTCTGCATGTGGGAATGGTCCCAAACCCTCAGAGCCTATGAAAGTGAAAGTCGCTCATGTGTCTGACTCTTTGAGACCCCTTGGACTGTAGTCCATGGAATTCTCTAGGCCAGAACACCAGAGTGGGTAGCCTTTCCCTTCTCCAGGAGATCTTCCCAACCCAGGGATTGAACTGAGGTCTCCCACAGTGCAGGTGGATTCTTTACAAGCTGATCCACAAGGGAAGCCCTTCGGGTGAAGCTAAAGTGGCTTTGAGAATGGCCTTAGACCTCAGATGTATATGCAACAGCAAGAACTTCTGCTTTTTTTCTTTTTGGCAGTGTCTTTCAAATTTTGCTTTGTAGCTAGCCATGATGAGATTTTTCAGAGCTTCAAAACCAGACAGAAACTGCACCTAAAGAAGAATTTATAGCCAGGATATAAAATGAAGTGGATATCAAAGGAGGGCCAAGTGTCCTCTAAAAATAACAAAATCAGAGGTCGGAGAGTAATGGCCTTAGGAGCAATACCTCTGAGAGAGATTCATAACAGAATCCAGCTCATAGTTAAATTATCAGTTCATGGAGTAAGAGATCTTGTTCCAGCTACATGGACCCTTAGCACTTTATAAATTAATATGGACCAGACTCCAAGTCAAGTGCACACATCAACATTGTGAAGGAGAATTTCTGCTATTTGCACCAGGTTGGAAAAAAGTTGTTTCAAAGGTACCAGAAATCGAAACTGGGTCTCCTGCATTGTGGGTGGATTCCTTACCATCTGAGCCACCAGGGAAGCCCAGTCTCTCCCAACCCTGCCAAAAACAGTTAACTTGCCTACTACATTCTTGCCATGTCTTTATTGTCTTTCTTGTACATCTCCTCATCTCTCCACCTTCTTCTGCTCTGCTGACTTCTACCTGACTCCACTGCACGGCAAGGTAAAAAGTGAGAGGAGACACTGAGTGAATGCTGTCTCTTATACACATCTAGATGTGTATAAGAGACAGCCCATGGACAGTGTAGAACTTTTTGATAAGACAAAAATTAATCTGTAGAATTAATTTAGATGCCTGGATTACATATGTTTTTTAAGAGATTTGCTGAGTGGCATATTTTCACTTTTCTGTCAAAGAGCTTTTCAGTAAGGACACTGACATGAATAAATTAATGAATTTTTAAATAATTTCCTCCATTTCTCATGCAGAGAACCATATTTGCAAATTTAATAGTATACATCCTTCTTACAAATGTAGTGAAAGCAATACACAAATACCTTCTATTTTCACTCAAAAGGAAAAGAAAACTTCTAACCTCAAGATTATTTCAATAGATGCAGAGGAAGCAATTTGATAAAATCCGAAATCCATTCATAGTAAAAAAAATTCTCAACAAGTTGGAAATAGAAGGAAACATCTTCAGCCAGATAAAGAAGCTGTACAAATACCCTACAGCTAACATCATACTTAATGGTGCAAGACTAAATGCTTTCCCCTAAAGACTGGGAGCAAGGCAAGTCTTTCTTCTCTTACCCCTTCCTATTGGACATGTACTTGAAGTTTTAGTGCAATAAGGCAAAGGAAAGAGGTAAAAGAGGCATCCAGATTGAAAAGGCAGGAGTAAACCAATCCTAATTAGCAGATAGCACAATTCAGTATGTAGAAAATGCTATGATATCCACAAAAGTTACTGGTAGAATTAACAAATCCCTTAAGCAAGGTCATAGGATATACTATCAATGTACAAAAATCATATTTGTAAGCAATAAACAAGTCAAAAATTAAATTAAGAAAACAATTTCATTCACAGTAGCATAAAAAGAAGAAAATACTTAGAGATAAATGTAACAAAACAGCAAGAATTCTATGCTGAAAACTGTAAAACATTGCCTACAGAAATGAAAGAGGATCTTAGAAAATGGAGAGGCATTGTATGTTTATAGATTGGAAGTGTCAATATTATTAAGATGGCAATTGTCCCCAAACTGACTTATAAATTCATTGCTATCTGTATCAAAGTTCCAGCTTGCTGTTTTTTTTTTTTTCTTTCTGAAATTGACAAGCTGATTCTGAGATTTATTTCAAAATGCAGGGGACTCAGAATCACTTATACAGTCTTGAGAAAAAAGAACAGTTAGAGAACGTGTACTAGGTGATTTCAAAACTTAGTGCAAAGCTAAAGTAGTCAAGGGGGCCTCTCCAGTGACTCAGCAGTAAAGAATTTGCCTGCCAATGCAGAAGACTTGCAGGAGACACGGGTTCGATCCCTGGGTCGGGAGTATCCCCTAGAGGAGAAAATGGCAACCCACTCCAGTATTCTTGCTGGGAGGAAACCCATGGACAGAGGAGTCTGGCAGGCTATAGTCTGTGGGGGCACAAAGAGTTGGACATGACTTAGTGGCCGAGCACACAAAGTAGTCAAGACAGTGTGGTGCCACCCTAAGGACAGGCATTTAGGTCAAAGAAATGGTAGAACGGCAACTGGATACCCACATGCCAAAGAACACATTTAGACCCTTACCTCACACCATACACACATATCAACTCAAAGTTGATTTAGACCTAAATAGAAGAGCTAAAACTACAAAACTCTTAAAAGAAAACGTAGGAATAAATCTTTATGATCTTGGATCAGACTGCCTTAAAGTAAAACCATTTATGCTTCAAAAGATGCCATTAAGAAAATGAAAATACAGGTGGTAGACCGGGAGAATATTTTCAAATCCTATATCCTAATGAAGGGATTTTATCTAGAACATATAAAGTGCTCTTGTGGCTCAACAGTAAAAATAATAACCCAATTTTAAAATGAGCAATGGATAGGAATAGATACCGCTCCAAAAAAGTTATATAAGCAGCCAGTGAACACATAAAAAACGGCTAGACCTGATTAGCCATCAGGGAAACAACCCGAATGTCCATCAACTGCTGCATGGATAGACAAAATATAGCCTATCCATACAGTAGAATAGCATGGGGCAATAACAAGGAATGCTCCCTCATGACTGAACTTGAAAAAACATTATGCTAAATGAATGAGACCAGAAGTAAAAGACCATGTATTGTATGATTCTATTTAGATGAAGTGTCCAGACAGAAAGCAGATTAGTGGCTGCCGGGGGTGAGCAGTGGGGTGAACTGGAGAATGTGCCTTCTAATTCATATAATTGGGCTAATGAAATGTTCTGGAATTAAATAGTGATGGCTGCACAACTCTGTGAATTTACTAAAAAACTACTGAGTTGCACATTAAAAATAAGTGAATTTTATGTTATTTAAATTATACTTCAATAAAGGCATTAGAAAACAAAAATAACTCTCTGGCAACAATTCTCTTATTATCAGTGCCATTTGTGTACCAGTTGAACTCAGTTTTTTCATATTAGATCAAAATTGAAAAATTATTTACTCGTGCAATGTTAGTCTGTTGTTTATGTGAGCAAACTAATTAGGTGTCAGATTTGTCTTTCTTTCTTTGTTGGTTATTTTTTTTTTTTTTCCACTAAAAGCGCAGGAGGAATCTTTCCAGGGTCAACTAGATTGCATTTGTTGTACAGTGGTTAAATCCTTAGGCTCTAGGGTTTGGAGAGTCTGCCTCCATCACTTAGCTGTGTTAATCTGGATCTCAATCATTTAAACTCTCAAAGTCTCCCTCATCTTTAAAGTGGAGAGAACAACAGACATGTCTTCATGTTTATTGAGAAGGATTAAATAGGCTTTTTATGGTGTCTGGTGCATTGTAAGTGTCCAATCAGAATAAATGCAATCTACTCTATGGGCTGAATGGTAGACACCCTGGTATAAACCAATAATCCACTTAACTAATTACAAGACTTGCTCAAGTTTGTCTAAGACTGAGCTGGAACTAAGATCTTCTTGCTCTTTGTTCTGTTTCCTTTCAGATTCCAGCATGCAGAGTGGATGCCTTGTTTCTTTCTCCCCACCCCACCCTCTTGCTCCCCATCCCTGCCTCATCCCAGCCTTAACCTGGTCTTGACGGAGGATGAGATGGCTGAATGGCATCACTGACGCGATGGACGTGAGTCTGAGTGAACTCCGGGAGTTGGTCATGGACAGGGAGGCCTGGCATGCTGTGATTCATTGGGTCGCAAAGAGTCAGACACGACTGAGCGACTGAACTGAACTGAGATGGTTTGGATGTATAAAAGTCTCAGAACCACTGTTGTAGGCTGGATGCCCCCTGACAGTCACTGTTCTGCATGTGGGAATGGTCCCAAACCCTCAGAGCCTATGAAAGTGAAAGTCGCTCATGTGTCTGACTCTTTGAGACCCCTTGGACTGTAGTCCATGGAATTCTCTAGGCCAGAACACCAGAGTGGGTAGCCTTTCCCTTCTCCAGGAGATCTTCCCAACCCAGGGATTGAACTGAGGTCTCCCACAGTGCAGGTGGATTCTTTACAAGCTGATCCACAAGGGAAGCCCTTCGGGTGAAGCTAAAGTGGCTTTGAGAATGGCCTTAGACCTCAGATGTATATGCAACAGCAAGAACTTCTGCTTTTTTTCTTTTTGGCAGTGTCTTTCAAATTTTGCTTTGTAGCTAGCCATGATGAGATTTTTCAGAGCTTCAAAACCAGACAGAAACTGCACCTAAAGAAGAATTTATAGCCAGGATATAAAATGAAGTGGATATCAAAGGAGGGCCAAGTGTCCTCTAAAAATAACAAAATCAGAGGTCGGAGAGTAATGGCCTTAGGAGCAATACCTCTGAGAGAGATTCATAACAGAATCCAGCTCATAGTTAAATTATCAGTTCATGGAGTAAGAGATCTTGTTCCAGCTACATGGACCCTTAGCACTTTATAAATTAATATGGACCAGACTCCAAGTCAAGTGCACACATCAACATTGTGAAGGAGAATTTCTGCTATTTGCACCAGGTTGGAAAAAAGTTGTTTCAAAGGTACCAGAAATCGAAACTGGGTCTCCTGCATTGTGGGTGGATTCCTTACCATCTGAGCCACCAGGGAAGCCCAGTCTCTCCCAACCCTGCCAAAAACAGTTAACTTGCCTACTACATTCTTGCCATGTCTTTATTGTCTTTCTTGTACATCTCCTCATCTCTCCACCTTCTTCTGCTCTGCTGACTTCTACCTGACTCCACTGCACGGCAAGGTAAAAAGTGAGAGGAGACACTGAGTGAATGTGGTGTAGCCTGCAGACTGATTTTTCGTAGTCCAAATCTTTCTTTGCTCATTTTAAGAAACAAAAACAACAAACATTCCCTCCCACACTTTTGGTTCTTCTTTGAAGTATCACCTGATATTGCTAGAAAATCATTTGTCTTTTTTTGACTTCAGGTGCAGAAAATTGAATTGATCACACTTTCCAGTTCAGGGCATACCTTTTGGTTATTCTCTGTTTACTCCCCAAACTCTTCTCCCAGCCCTCACCCTCACTAATATCAGATATCCATCTGTCTCTGTCTGCTGGGTGAAGCCAACCACTGTAGACTCCACTACCTGAGCTCCCTGGTTGCTTTGTTTCTGTTGAGCTTCAGCCAATGAGAGGTACTGGCAGGAGGATGGGGTGAGGTGGGAGGAGCTGGGGTATTTGTGCATGTTAGAGCCAGACCAGAGCCATGACAGGCTCAACAAGCTATACTAAGCCTAAGATTCAGATTCTTGTAAAACCTGAGTCATGGTTCTGGGAAACCACACTCTGGGAAAGTTCCCAATGGTGCCAAACCCGAGCCAATGAGATTTTGTGATTTGTGTGATTTGAAAACCGTGTGCGCGTATGGCTCAGCCAATCATTACCGTCAGCTGTACTAAGAACTGCCTGTATAAAAGTAGCTGTGATTCAGAGCTTGGGGCTCTCATCAAGATTCCACTGTGCTGGATGAGATGGGAGCCCTAGCTTGAGCTAGTAATAAAACCCCTTCATGCTTTTGCATTGACATGGACATCTTATTCTCTCAGTTTTGGGGACTCGGCCTTTGGGCATAACATTTGGGGGCTCGTCCGGGATCCCTTTAACTGGGAAGAATAACACTCTCCCAGTAGAAGGGGTTTCCTCACTAGGAGGAAAAATATCTGAACACCGGTATTAGGTCTGATTAAGTCCAGTGTAAGATCGAGGCCCAGCGAGCACGCTGGAAGGCAGCTGGCTCTGGTAAGAAGAAAGCTTTCATCAGGTCTAGTCAGAGGCGAATTAGTCGTCCTAGCTAGCGTAAGGCCAAGGCCCAGTGAGCGTGCTGGAGGGCAGCTGGCTCTGGGGGGGAGAGAAAAGTTCTCTTGATCCCGAATCTGGTGGGCAGTGGATGCCCTTCGGTAAGGTAACCTCGAGGGATAAGAAGGTTCAGGGGCCCCTAAGAAGACCTAGTATCATGTTCTCGGCTGATATTTGTCTGTCTTCTGTTTGTCGCATCTATGTGTGTGCCGGCATTGTCCCCGCTCTCTGTGTGTTTGTCTCGTCTCCTGCGTTTTACTCCGTAATATTTTGCTAGTCCATAATATTTTGCTAGTCTGGATAAGCTACTTTTACTGCTAAATAGGCACCGGCAGGGACCATCAACCTGTCTGCTGTTCGAGCGGTGAAATCTGTATAATTTTGTCCTCATTGACCTTTTTACTCATAATCCCATTTGGGATGATTGTCAGCAGCTGTTACAGGTGCTCTTCACTACAGAGGAACGTGAACGGATCTCGTTGGAAGCACGGAAACACGTTCTAGGGGTAGACGGAAGACCCACCATGCAGCTGAATTTAGTTGACGCAACCCCCCTGGGATTTCGAGCACACTGAAGGTAGGGAGCATCTCTGAGTGTACCGCCAGACTCTCATGGCTGGCCTTCCAGCAGCCGCCAGGAGACCAACCAATCTGGCCAAGGTAAATTTGGTTAGACAGGAGCCAACTGAGAGCCCGGCAGCCTTCCTAGAGAGGCTAATGGAAGCTTTTAGACAATACACCCCCATAAACCCACAGGCTGATGAGTCACACGCGGCAGTTATACTAGCGTTTGTGAACCAGGCAGCTCTGGACATTAGGAGAAAGTTGCAGAAAATAGACGGGTTAGGGGAACAATCAATACAGGATCTAGTGAGGGTGGCAGAAAGAGTTTTTAACAACAGGGAGACTCCCGAGGAGAGGGAAGAAAAGATCAGGCGGGAAGAGAGGGAATATAGGGCAGAGGAAAACCGAAAGAATCAGTAAGAACTAGCCCACATTTTCTTTGCAGGGGCAAGGAGTGGGCCAGATTTCCCGAGAACTATGGACACTAGGATAAGAGATGAGGAGAGATTGGTCAGGCAGGCACTGAAAAAGGACCAATGTCTATACTGCAAGGAGAAGGGACACTGGAAAAATGAATGCCCCAAATGAAACCAAACAGGGAAACCCAACAGGAAGGGGGCACCTTCTCCGGCAACCCACGTTTTATATGCAGGAGAAGATAGTGACTAGGGGGGTCAGGGCCCAGCACCCCTCCCGAGTCCTGGGTAACTATTCATGTGGAGGGGAAACCAGTCGGCTTCATGGTGGATACGGGAGCCCAGTACTCAGTCCTCAATCGAAAGGATGGACCTATGTCCAAAAAGACTAGCTGGGTACAAGGAGCCACCGGGACCTGGACCCGAGCCAACGACTCCCCAGCAGGTGAGGGAATTCCTAGGGACTATTGGGCACTGCAGACTGTGGATCATCGGGTTCACCAAGAAGGCCTGACCACTGTATGAAGGAGGTAAAGAAAGCCAAAACTGAACTTGGACTGAACCCATGAGGCAGGTAAGACTCACATATTGGCTGTGGGACTACCAGCTCTCAGAATGGGGACCTTGCCATCGGCCCCCGAGTACTCCCCCTCTGATCAGGACTGGATCTGAAAAAACAGCAACCGTTCTACGAGTAGGGACGGATGGTGCTGGGACCAGGAGGGCAACCTATTGCTCCCCACTGATCTGGGCCGACAACTCTGCACGCACCTACATCAGACCACCTATTTGGGGAAAAGAAGACTCTATCACTCTTACAGACAGCTTGCCTGTGGTTTCCCCGACAGAAAGCAGCAATATAAGACATAGCCCGTGCCTGTAAAGCATGCCAGATGAGGAGACCAGGGAAAGGACAGCACATGGGTATAAGGTACCGAGGGGAGAGGCCAGGACAACATTGGGAAATAGATTTCACTGAGGTAAGGCCAGGCAAATATGGGTACCGTTACTTGTTAGTCTTGGTGGATACCTTCTCTGGGTGAGTGGAGGCCTACCCCACTAAGAGAGAGACAGCAGTGGTGGTTGCCAAAAAGCTCCTAGAAGATATAGTGCCTAGGTTTGGGCTGCCGGTAACTATGGGCTCTGATAGTGGACCTGCTTTTGTGGGTCAAGTTGTTCAGGGACTGGCCTTGGCCCTGGGGACCAGGTGGAAACTGCATTGTGAATACAATCCCCAGAGCTCAGGAGAGGTTAAAAAANTGGGAGAGGGCAAGTGTGGGATGATTTCTGAAAATAGCATTGAAACATGTATATTATCATATGTGAAATAGATAGCTAGTCCAGGTTTGATGCATGAGGCAGGGTGCTCAGGGCTGGTGCACTGGGATGAATGACCCTGAGGGATGGGATGGGGAAGGAAGATCAGGATGGGGACACATGCACACCCATGGCTGTTTCATGTGAGTGTATGGCAAAAAATACTACAATATTGTAAAGTAATTAGCCTCCAATAAATTAAAAAAAAAAGAAATAAGATTTGCCATGACTGATGGTTAGATAATATGAGGTCATTAGTTTTGTGAAGAGCCATAATGGTATTGTGATTTTGTGACAAAATGTATTGATCATTTAGACAGGTACACTGAAATATTTGGGGACAAAATAATATAATGTCTCCAATTTACCTTAAAATGCTTCAGCCAAAAAGTAGGTATTACTGTTGTAAGAATGATTTTGTGGTTATGTGGGAAATTCCTGGGTCAGGAAGATTCCCTGGAGAAGGAAATTGCAACCCACTCCAGTATTCTTGCCAGGAGAATCTCGTGGACAGAGGAGCCTGGCGGGCTACAATCCATAGGGCTGCAGAGAGTTGGCCATGTCTGAAGTGACTTAGCACACATGGGAGAATTGTTGTTATTTTTTACAGCTGCTCACTGAAATATTTAGCGTTGAATGCCATTGATGTCTGCATTTACCTTAAGGTACTTTAGGAAAAATGAAAGGCAAGATAGCAAAATATCTGTATCAATTATACCGAGATAATTTATATGTCATTCCATCTCTGTGTTTGTAAAGGTTGATATTGAGTTTTCTAAAAAGTAGAGGGCAAAAGATAAAAAGATTGGCCATCAGTTATTAATTTAAGTGATGTCTGACTCGTTGTGACCCCATGGACTGTATCCCGCTAGGCTCCTATGTCCCTGGAATTCTCCAGACAAGAATACTGGAGTGGGTAACCGTTCCCTTCTCCAGGGGATCTTCCCAACCCAGGGACTGAACTCAGGTCTCCTGCATTGCAGGCAGATTCTTTACCAGCTGAGCCACCAGGGAAGCCATATGATGACTACATGCATTGCTAACTCATGATAAATAGGCTTAATTGTCTCAAACAAATATGAGGAGTAGAACAGAGAGAGAAAAAGCAATGTCCTAATTTCTTTAAAGTTTACAATCTGCTTAAAGTTCATGAGTAATCTTTAAGGATGGTAAGACTTTATTAGATTTTCAAAATACAGTTTATATCATTTTTGACTCATAATTATCAAGTAGAACTGAGAACTCCCATTTAAAAAATCTGAATTTACGCCAATATTTAGAGATGAATTATACAAGCCAGAGCATTGGGCTTATTAGAAAAGGTGACATTTCCAATTGTAATATGTACACACGAGTCATCTCTCCTATCAGAGTGCACTGTTGACAGTAGCTCAGGCTTTAGCTAAGTTGTATTTGCTGCAGACTGTGTGCTTTATTTCTTTGTAAGTCTTGATGGGTGTTAGTGCAAACACTGCTCATTTGTCATCTTTTACTAAGCAAAACTTTTCTGTGCAAATGGCACACAAATCTACTCTTTTATCCCTGACCTTCCTAGGACCTTTGTTCCCATCAGCAATCTCTTCCTTGACTGCCCCGCTGTCATCTCAAACAAAATCTGCCAATCCCCTGGTTTCTTCTGAAGTGCTTCTCTTGACAAAACCTAATACTCTGTGACCCCCAGTCCCAGGAAATACTCTTTGTGTTTGTCTTTCTTTGCCTATGACTGCAGGTCACCTGGGGAACTGTTTACAGTTTCAGATATCACCAACCACTACTGAAAAGGAAGAAAAGTAAAACTCTCTCTCCTTTGAACTCTGTGGAGATAAAGATATTTTAAACTCTGGAAGACAGGAAGGGAGGGCCTAGCTGAAACCTTTACCTTCATTGTCACAAGGTCTTTACTCTTTTATTTCTTATTTCAGGGTGGCTGCTGAATTGATTTCAGTAGTATCTAGTTCAGAGCATGATTTCATGGTAAATAGTACAGTCTGACTTCGTTGTAGAATTTTATTAAATGGATGAGAAAAAAAATCACCAAAGCATACTTGGGAGTTATTTTTGAACTCAATGTGATCATTTATGCAATTTTAAGAGATAAATCTGTGCCACCCTCCAAAAAGAGATTGAGGTAATTTTGATCACCTTTTCCCTCACATTTCTCTGTTATGTTTAAGCATAGTAATAATAGACATTAATAATGCCTTGCATTTGTAAATTATTACTGTATTCACACCATTGGTATTGATGTTGTTGTTTAGTCGCTAAGTCATGTCTGACTCTTTGTGATCCCGTGAACTGTATCCCGCTAAGCTCCTCTGTCCGTGGAATTTTCCAGGCAAGAATACTGGAGTGGGAGCGGGTAGCTGTTTCCTTCAGGGGGTCTTCCCCACCCAGGGATCAAACCCTCCTGCACTGCAAGCAGATTCTTTATCACTGAGCCACCAGGGAAGCCCCAACACTAATGTTATCTCATTTTAAAGGGTAGGCAAAACAAATATTAGAGAAATTAAGACATTCTGACATCCAGGGATGTCAGAAGAATTATCAGAACCAGTGACAGAACCCAGAGTCAAGAAATGGTCTTTCTACATCTCCCCATTTCTCTCCCCACACCCACCTCACTTAAAATTTTTTTTTGTTTTTAATCGGAGGATAATTACTTTACAATATTGTGTTGATTTCTGACATACATCAACATGAATCAACCATAGGTATACATATGTCCCCTCCCTCTTGAAACTCTCTTCCACCTCCCACCCCACCCCCCC
>SJYV01030268.1:71290-103436 GCA_006410875.1 Neotragus pygmaeus | reverse complement strand
GTAAGACCAGAAACTATAAAACTCCTAAAGGAGAACATAGGCAAAACACTCTCCGACATAAATCACAGCAGGATCCTCTATGATGCACCTCCCAGAATACTGGAAATAAAAGCAAAAATAAACAAATGGGATCTAATTAAAATTAAAAGCTTCTGCACAACAAAGGAAACTATAAGCAAGGTAAAAAGACAGACTTCTGAATGGGAGAAAATAATAGCAAACGAAACAACTGACAAACAACTAATCTCAAAAATACTTTATTTCAAAACTTTTTATTTTATATTGGAGTTAACATTTTTTTTAAAGCAGTTCTTCTGGCAACCAATTCTCTTAGTTTCCCTCCATCTGAGCATGTTTTTATTTGCCTTCATTTTCAAGGCTGTCTTTGTTTTATATAGAATTCTGGGTTTACCTACTTTTTTTTGGCACTTAAAAAATGTTCCACTGTCTTATGTTTTTAATGGTTTCTGATCAGAAATCTGTAGCAATTAAAATGATTGTTATCCTATATGCCAAGTATCATTTTTTTCTGGAAGCTTTCAATATTTTTGTCTCCATTTTTGGTTTTCAGAATTTTGATTATTGTGTCTCTATTGTAGTGTTCTTTGTGTTTTTTATCCTGCTTAGGATTTGATGAACTTCTTGCTTCTGTAAATTTATATATCACCTAACTTTTGACATTTTGGGTAATTTTACTGCAACTTTTTCTGGACCAGTCTATTTGTTACCTTCTTATGAGACTCATTAACACAAATGTTAGATCTTTTGATATTGTGCAATAGGTTCCTGAGTCTCTTCACTTTTAAAAATCTTTTTCTTTCTGTTCTTCCGATTGGATAGTTTCTGTTGACTCATCTTCGAGTTCTCTGTCATTTTCTTCTGTTGTCTCTATTCTTTTATTGAGCTCAACCAGCGAACTTTTAGAGACCTTGTATTTTTGTCCTCTAAAGTTTCCATGTCTCTGCTGTAATCTTTTCATTCATATCAAGTATGTTTTACCTTTTCTTTAGGGAGCATAGTCATAACAGTCCTTTAAAATTCTTGATAATTTTAACATCTGAGTCATCTTGAGGTGACATTTGCTGATTGTTTTTTCCTTGGAAATGGGTCACATTTTCCTAGTTCTTTGAATGTGGAGTGATTTGGGGAAAACTCCTGGACGTTTTGAATATTTGGCTGTAACTCCTGGACATTTTGAATATTTGGCTGTGAAATTGAAACCTTTTAAAGTCATCTGGAGAATTTTAGTGTGTGTACATGTTTGTGTGCATATTTTTAGCAGAAGATCACCCCAGTTAGGTTTAGACCATAAGTTCTCTCTTATCCTCTATCAGCAGTAGGTCCAGTGTTTGTTTTCAAAGTCTTCGCTACTTCTTTGGGTTTGTCCCATGCAGAGGCCACTCTGGAGTCAGTCTGGAAACTGGGAAATAGTTTATATTGTATTTCATTTCCCAAAGCTTTTGTGGTCCTGCTTTTTGTTCTGTCCCCATGAATATATCACTCAGGGATTATTTTGGAGCTTGGGAGTGATTTTTTATTTTACTGCAGTTTTTATATTTTACTTTAGTTCTCAAAGTCTTTGCTCTGCTGATTTGAGTCTATCTCAGCCATCCATGGGCTTCCCTTGTGGCTCAGCTGGTAAAGAATCTGTCTGCAATGCAGGAGACCTGAGTTCGATCCCTGGGTTGGGAAGATCCCCTGGAGAAGGGAAAGGCTACCCACTCCAGTTCTGGCCTGGAGAATTCCATGGACTGTATAGTCCATGGGATCACAGAGAGTTGGACACGACTGAGTGACTTTCACTTTCACTTTCTTTCTTTCAGCCATCCATAGCTCAAGTGTGAGCCCAAGTCTTGTGTGAGTTGATACACAGAATTCAGAAATCATCTACTCCAGCTCCCTCTTCTTTGGAATTCTTAGGCCCTTGCACACCCCACTCCCACCCCTACCACTGGCATTGACTTGTAGAGATCATTTTCTTAGTTCCACAGGTAGAAAGATGGTGTTTCTCTTGTAGATTTTATTTTATTGCCCATGGAGCCATTGCCATTAACTCCCAACCACTGCCCATATTTGGGTCAAAGCCACGAGAGAAAAGAGAGAAGTAAACTTGGGAAAGTCACCCCCACATACAGGTCACTTCTTTGATTCTTCTCCATAGTCTGCTTGCCTTTGTTTACTTTTCAGAGTCTTTGGGTAGTTGTTTTTTGTGTTATGTCCAGAATTTTCAGTTACAATCAATAGGTTCACTCCATCTTAGCCAGCAGTGAAAATTTCTTCCCACTTTACTTTTAAGAAGAGACTGCATGCTTCATATTTGCTCTACAGTCTCCTACCACATTGTAGGCAAAAATGCAAGCTTTTTAAAACAAGTCATTGTACTCCTGTTTTCACCAGAAGGCAACACTAGTAAATATTTCTTTGCCCCAGACCTCTGTAGCCTCAAGGACATAGATGTAATCTTGGCAACTTGTGGTTTCAGATTCCCACAAAGAGAAACACTGGGCATTCAAGGTCCTCTTCTCCGCTCATTTCTACTTTTTCCTTGTGGGTTCCATGTGGCTGGTATGTTATAACTGCAAGTTAGCCCATTCTCTGTCTGTCATCAGTGTGGATGCTATGTCCACCTGTGGTAACATTCACAACAGTTACTACTTCTAGTGTTTTCTCAGCTTAACATAGCTACTTGAGTGGAAGAAGGCTTTTCTTTCTGGTAGTGTTTACAGTTCCTTCAGTAGATTCTGCAAACTGACTCTTTCAATGTTTTCAAAGTCTCTTCTCTGAAGAAAGCTGGGATAAATACTTTCCATATTAGGTTGAAAACTATGAGAAGCATTAGTTGCTGCTCATCAAATACTTCTGGTTCTCCAATTTCTCACTGCTTAGTACGATTGCCTTCTTGGCCCACTTGTGGTTGGGTCAGGCCACAAGATTAATTCTGTCCTATAAACTGAGTTGAAAGTCATGAGTATCACTTCCAGGCTAGCACATTAAATTGCCAGTGTGAGACCTTCTAGAGTTCCCTAACATTCCAGATTGTATCTTGTCTATAACTCAGATATCACATAGGCCTCAGGGTGAGAGCTGCATGAAACAGAGTCCCCTGAACACCTACAATGACCATGTAGCATGAGTCAGAAATAGACCTTTGTCGTTTTAAGTCACTGAGATTTGAAGGCTATTTATTAACCAAACATTACCTCAGCAAGCCTAAATAATACAGAAGCCATATGAGAAGCATTACCTAGCATCATACTAAAAAGCATTATTCCTTGTTACCCACTTCAAATAAGAGTCTCAGGGCAGATGTTCATCATCTCGACTTTATCCCAGCTAATTTTGAATTCTCTGCTCATCCAGGCACTGGAACCTGAAGCTATCTTTGTCAAGCTGGAGTTTAAATCTTGGTTTCCAGGAACTGACTGTCAGTCTTGACATTTATACCCAACTTTCATTCCATAAGACCAAGTGCCTCTTCATGCAACCAGAACAACTGGTAGCCTGCCATTTTGAAACCTGGAATTCAAGAGATGGGCTGTAATTTCTACTCTCTTCTCTCCTCCCTTCTACACTAAAGTTATTTACTTTTTCCCCCTTCCTTTACTAAGTTGTTTACTACTTTAACTACACCAGTCATTTTAAAAAACATTATTTGTCCTTTTTACCCCTTTCTCCTTTATGTCCCTTTTGTTGCATCCCTCACTGAAGACATCTGCTTACTTCTTGCTATGCTCTTATTCCCTTGTTTCTCTTAGGGGTCTACACTTTCCCTTACCCAAATTAAGCTCAGTGTTCTCACTTGAAGGCTCTTCAACAGTTCTATTAAAGTTGATTCTGTCTGTATCCCTTGTTTAATTCCTGAATCCCTGGTAAGAAAGCAAAATATTAAATCTGGAATAAGAAATTGCAGAGGGAGTGCCAGATTGTGATAACAGCTCATTCTCTCACTTATTATGTACCAGGCATCTTTCTAACCTTATTGGAAACTATCAACTCATTTACAGATCACAAAACTCCATATACGTGCATAAGTATTATAACCTCTATTTTAGAGATGAGGTAAAAGGTGCAGGGTGTTANTGTGATAACAGCTCATTCTCTCACTTATTATGTACCAGGCATCTTTCTAACCTTATTGGAAACTATCAACTCATTTACAGATCACAAAACTCCATATACGTGCATAAGTATTATAACCTCTATTTTAGAGATGAGGTAAAAGGTGCAGGGTGTTATATGACTTGCTCAGGGTCACACAACTTGTAAGTGGCAGAGCCAGAACTAAAAACCAGATTATCTAGCTCCAAAGCCAATACTGTAGCCTTTAAATTCTATCATTTCTCTATAAACGCAGATTTAAAATCAAGGATTAGTAACCAGTGGTCCTCAGATCATATATGACTTGCTGTGTATGCGCATGTTTGCTAAGCCACTTCCATCATGTCCTATTCTTTGTGGCCTCCATGGGCCGTAGTCTGCCAGGCTCCGCTGACAATGGGATTCTCCAGGCAAGAATACTGGAATGGGTACTCATTCCCTTCTCCAGGGGATCTCTCCCAACCCAGGAATCGAACCTGGGTCTCCTGCTCTGCAGGAAGATTCTTTACTATCTGAGCCACCAGGGAAGCCCAAACTTTAGGGAAACAAGCTAAATGACTAGTAAGGCCCTGAGTGATATTATATGCATTGGTTCCTATAATTCTCAGAACAACATTATGAAAGGAAATGGCATGCAAAAAAGCATAGAGCATCCAACCAGAGTTTTTCTGCACCTGTACCATAAACGTTTTAAGGGAAAACCACAGTGGACACCACAGTGGAAACTCAAGTGCTCAATAAACACTTGTTGAAAATATTTATTCAGTTTAATCACTTTGTTACAACACTCATAAAAATATTAACCACTGTTGTACTCATTTTTTTACATTTCCTGGTATTATTGATTATGACCCTATGGGGTAAGAACAAGAATGGGTAATGAGTAGCCCAGTGAATTAAATATGCTATGAATTCACATTATGGAAATTTTAGTTATATTACATTTATTAATCAAAGTGTTTGTTGATAGGTTGTATATTTTGTGCTCAAATGTGATTTATAATAGAAAATAGTCCAGTTGAAACCTGATGAAATGCCATAATGAAATATTTGTTTGTGAATTTCTGATGGTAATGATAGTAANTAGTATATTCAAAAGCAGAGACATTACCATGTCGACTAAGGTCCATCTAGTGAAGGCTATGGTTTTTCCAGTGGTCATGTATGGATGTGAGAGTTGGACTGTGAAGAAGGCTGAGCACCGAAGAATTGATGCTTTTGAACTGTGGTGTTGGAGAAGACTCTGGAGAGTCCCTTGGACTGCAAAGAGATCCAACCAGTCCATTCTGAAGATCAGCCCTGGGATTTCTATGGAAGGAATGATGCTAAGGCTGAAACTCCAGTACTTTGGCCACCTCATGCGAAGAGTTGACTCATTGGAAAAGACTCTGATGCTGGGACAGATTGGGGGCAGGAGGAGAAGGGGACAACCGAGGATGAGATGGCTGGATGGCATCACAGACTCGATGGACGTGAGTCTGAGTGAACTCTGAGAGATGGTAATGAACAGGGAGGCCTGGCGTGCTGCGATTCATGGGGTCGCCAAGATTAGGACACAACTGAGCAACTGAACTGAGGCCAAAACAATAGTCCTTACAATAACTGTTTCCATGTGGAGATTGCCCCTAGCATTTCTTGGGGAAGTCTTTATTTTATTTTTTCTGAATCTCACATTCTAAGAAAGATGAATTTTAGAAATCAGGAAAATGGGAGCAAGCATCATAACTCTTCAGTAGAATAAAATATTAACATTCCACACAGATACAGTACTCTTCAAAGGAATCCAGTGATGTCAAGATGTAAGAGCAGATAAGCAGACGTGCGGAATTGAAGGTCAAAGTCAAGATTTCTGGTAACTGGGACCAGGCAAGGAGGAGAGAAGCACTTACAGGCTAACCAGTTTTCCTCGTAGCTATGGCCATGTTATAAATACTTGTTCACGACCTGTTGGCTGCTAATGATGTATTCTTCTTACAAATAGATGTTAAGGTTATTCACATGGTATCCTTTATACTCAATCAACGAGTAATATTGCCCAAAACAACAGGTTTTCAAAGAAAAATAAAATTTCAAATTGGTAATTTCTACACACACCTCTGTGTAGAGCATATAGTCTTATTAGAGTGCTATATTATATAAAATCCACCCAGTTATGTCCCCAGACATTTTCCAGTATTTGTGTATTCAGTCTAGACTACAGGTCTTTGTGACTATTACTAAAGTGATGTATCGTTCTTCTTAAATTTTCTTTTTTAAAATTCTAAGAATGAATTAAACATAGGAACAACATTGGGGATATACTGGGAGTCCTTTAATGACAATTTATGATTTGGGATGTTTCAGAGAATTCTGATCTTTTCTACCCAGTTCCCTAATATTAATATCTGTCTGGGGTTGAGAAACAATTTATGCCTGCCACTGGGAAGAGGAATTGTCCAAAGAGGAAGTGACGGCGGGAGCAGAGAGGAGAGGTGCTACGGCTACGTGGGAGGCAGAGCTGAGGTGGTCTATGCTGTCGCAGCCCCAGGAGGCAGAGAGGTTCTGGGGAGGGAAAAGCAAGCGGGAGCAGATCAGGCTCCTCCTTTAGGGGGTCCTGGGGAAGGGATGGGTTCAGAGTGTGTGGGTGGGGGTGGGGAAGAGAGGGCAAGAGAGAACTGAGAGAACAGGAGGGAAAGAAGAAAGCATAAATGAGCTCTTTCTAGGGACTGAGAAAATCCACTGGTCTGACCACTTTCTGAGTGTTTAGGGTTGGAGGATTGTGCAGCTGTGGCCCCAGGAGCTCCATCTGGGCTGACTGGACAAGAACCAGAGGGATGTCAGGATGGCCCTTTCCCCATGGGGAGGGGGTGCATCTGCACATACAGACAGTTTCTCATGGGGCCAGTGGATTCCTTCTGGAAGGGGAGATGGTGGCTTCACTGGCCCCCAGGTCTCCAACAGACAACCATTGCAGACAGAGGGAATATGCTGTGACTTCTACTTCCCGTTGCTAGTGGAGACCCCAAAGGACACATTCAGAAGAAAGGAGTAGCTGAATGTGGGCTTGGAAAGAGGTCTGCTTGCTCAGTGCCTTACAAGCTACGCTTAATCTGCGAGGAGCACGAGGCTGAAAAGTGGAGCGAGTATGTGGCCATGCAGTCAGAATGTGGATGGAATTTGACCAGCTCAAACAGTGAGCCAAATCTAGTGATGTCGAAAAGCGAAAGTTGCTCAGTAGTGTCTGACTCTTTGTGACCCCATGGACTATACAGTCCATGGAATTCTCCAGGCCAGAATATTGGAGTGGGTAACCTTTCCCTTCTCCAGGGGATCTTCCCAACACAGAGATCGAACTCAGGTCTCCCACAGTGCAGGCAGGAAGCCCAAGTGTGGCCAAGCCTCTCCCCACATCTAGTGATATCTTACAAACAAGAGATAAGTCTTGGTCATGAGTCAAAACACTATTTGTGCAAATGCAAGAGGCAAAAAGACTTCAAAATTTAAGTAGACAAGAAATTTGGTATGAATGAAGAAGCATGGACAGGGCTGCCAGAAATAAAATATTATACATGGTGAAGAAGTAACAGCATCTGTTGTGAACATTAAATAAGACACTGCATGCAGTGCCAGGAGCAGACTATATGCTCAATAAATGTTAGTGACTATTACTGCTATGGCTACTGTTTGACTATGATTGGGAACCAAGCATAAATCATTCCTACCTTTCAGGCCCACATCAGAAGCTTTAACAGATTACGCAGCTGAATTATACCAACAACCACTCGAACTCAGAAATAATAGTTTGTTTTCCTAGTTTGTTATCTCTACCGAGGCTCAAAAGGTGACTTACCAACGTTACAGAGCAAATAGGAGGAAGAACTGGGATTTAAAGCTCTATCTTTACACATTCCTAGATGGCTTTTTTTTAAAAAAAGCAAAAAACAGCATGTGAAAATCTATTTTGATAAGTAAGTACAGTATAAAAAAATCTGACCTGAGAAGTAACAACAACAACAACAACAACAAAGGGTAAAAATAAATGTTCAATGTTCACAAATTATTGTAAAAATAATACAAAAGAGAGTTAAAATTTTCATGGAGAAAAAACACAAAACATGTCCAATTATAAAAAGGTTCTTCCCTTGCAAGAGATAGGTATAAAGCAGAAAACCCAGTTTGGTTTCACTGCTGAAAATGTCCAAAACAACTTAAAAAAAACCAATTGAAGTCCGGCTTCGTACCTGCCTACTCTTGATAACCACAGAGCAAGGCAGAGCTGATGTTAGGACGGCCAAGAGTTCTCTATCTGGGTCTGTCCTACACTAACCTTCATGTAAAGAAAAACAAGCCCTAAGTGAAAAGCCTGTCTCTTATACACATCTAGATGTGTATAAGAGACAGATACAGTGAAAACTTGAAGATGAATTCTGGTAATGAAAGAAGTATGGTAAAGAAGTAGGAGGGAGGGAGAGAAGGAGAAAAAGTAGGAGGGAGAGAGAGAGAATGAATAATATGAGTATGAGGGACAGACAGCCAAAACCCTGCAAATATTATCTGAACTTGTGGATATGGGTTAGCTAAAGCTAACACAACCCCTGGATTTGCTAAATACTGAAATTCCAGTACTTTGGCCACCTCCTGCAAAGAGTTGACTCACTGGAAAAGACTCTGATGCTGGGAGGGGTTGGGGGCAGGAGGAGAAGGGGACGACTGAGGATGAGATGGCTGGATGGCATCACTGACTCGATGGACGTGAGTCTGAGTGAACTCTGGGAGTTGGTGATGGATGGGGAGGCCTGGCGTGCTTCGATTCATGGGGTTGCAAAGAGTCCGGACACGACTGAGCGACTGAACTGAACTGAGACCAATAAATGCCCTCCTCTTTTCTTTCTTGAACTAGTTTGAGTAAAGTTTCTATTACCTTAGACTGACAGAGTCTTGATGAATGTACCAGGGCAACTGAGGAAGAAAGGAGGTGGGCCGTTGTGAGGACTTAGATCTGCTTTAATTGCAAAGAGCTCAGCTCCTTCAAATACAAAAGTTGCATAAATTCTACTGAAGATGGGGAGAAAATGGTTAAATCACAAAGGAGGCCAAAGCAAAAATGATCAAGTCTAATGACATTTACATTCTAATTAGTAGGTAAAGGTTTGTGTAAGATGTTTAAGAGTTACTATGCTTTTGTAATTGCCAGTAGTGGGTACTGATAAAGCTACACTGCTTATAGTCAGGAATTCCTGACAGGCTGAGGAGATTTTGTTTGAGATCTCTTACGCAGTTATAGTCCAGTGTTATCTGGGGTTGCAGTCATCTGAGGTCTTGACTTGGTTGGATGTCCAAGGTGATAACACTCACATGGCTGGCAACTGATGGTGGTTATCAGCTGGGAGTTCAGTTGAGGTCATCAACTGGAGCATCTCCCTATTCGTATAGCTTGGCTCCCTCACAGTATGGCTGCCTCAGGGTTATTGGACTTCTTATTTAGGGGCACAGGAGTGTTGAAATGAACAAAGCAGAAGCTGCCTTTCCTTTTCTGGCCTAGCCTCAGGGAGTCTCTTCTATATTATTACTGTGTTACATGTGTGTGCTCAGTCATGTCCGGCTCTTTGAAACCCCCTGGACTGTAGCCCACCAGGCTCTTCTGTCCATGGAATTTTCCAGGCAAGCAGAGTGGAGGGGATTGCCATTCCCTTCTCCAGAGGATCATCCTCACCCAGGGATCGAACCCACATCTCTTGCATCTCCTGCATTGGCAGGCAGATTCTTTTCTATTGTGCCACCTGGGAAGCCCATTGGCAGGTGAGTCATAAGCCTGCCTGTGTTCAAGGAGAGAAGATATAGATCCTGCCTCCTGATGGGTAGAGTGTCACAAAATGTGTGGCCATAAAAATAAAACTTCCACAATGACTTTCTCTATATTTGTAAGTTCTATTCATGTAAATAGACCTTGCAAGGGGGAGACTTATGGTTGGTCTTTCCCCCGGTTACCTGATGTCCTTCAGGGCATGCATCACTGAAGTACCACTTGCTCTGTTTAAAGACCTTGTGTATGCACACTCTTTGTGCTGCTGCATATTTCTAGCTCAAGCCATGAATGAGAGATTAATCTTTCCTCTGTGTAAGATAGTCCTTGCCCTTTGTTCTATACCCACCCCATTCTTGTTCTCACTTTCTCTGGAGGTGATGCTACACCCTTTGCAGCAGGTGGCCCAGAGCAAGGCTGTCATCAGCCTATTCTCCCCATGAGTGCCCACTCTGAGTTCCACTCAGCTCAGCTCAGCGAATACTGCTTTGGTGTTACTCTCAGTTTCATTGCTTACAGCCCAAAGGATCTTCAGATTAGGTCACTATGGCTTATGAAAATCTCCTTCCTAAATTCTCTTTAAAGGAGGAGGAACAAAAGAGGATGGAGTGGTATCTGCCACTGACAGACATTGGAGAAAACTCTGAGAAAGTTTGATACTTTTCCTGCAGAAACCTGTGCACATGCTAAGTTGCTTCAATCATGTCCAACTCTTTTTTATTCCGTGGGCTGTAGCCCGCCAGGCTCCTCTGTCCATGGGATTCTTCAGGCAAGAATACTGGAGTGGGTTACCATGCCCCTCTCCAGGGCATCTTCCAAACCCAGGGATTGAACCTGCATCTCTTTTGTCTCCTGTATTGGCAGGTGGGTTCTTTATCACTAGAGCCACCTGGGAAGCCCTAGTGAACATTAGCATCGCTGGCCAGTGACCTCTGAAAATAATGTTGATTCTGATTCTTTGGTGATTTTCCCAGGAAACATCTAGAAACAAAACACAACACTGAGACTTTTACTGCAGTAAAACATTTTAAAGCAAATCAAAACACAAAGAATACAATATGCACATAGATACAATAACTTTGCATTACTATATTTAATATTTTCAATTTTTGAAGGGATTTGGTGTACTGCCAAAATCATCCAAAATGCTAGAATCCTGTTAGTTGTTAAGAACCAATTAGGTAGGAAGTTGTCCATTTGTAAACTAATTTTGGACCTCTAAGAGGAAAAATAAATCTAATTATTTTAAGGGGCCACAAGCTTCTCTCACACTCCTAAATATAATTATGCTACAACCAACATTGATAACACTGCCCCAAATGCAACTTTGAGATAAGACTGAACATGAACTTTAAAGCCCCAAGGAAAATATTTATGAGTAGTCTAAAACAGGAAAATTTGTAATTTATAAAGTAGATTGGGAAATGAGATTCAAGGGGATATTATGTTCAAAGCATGTGTTATGGTTAGAGTGTCCTTGAAGCTTAGAAGCCAAAAGAAAAAAAAATCACAAAATTAGAAAGCTAGTCCTTAGGAGTTGAAAAATGTGGTAATTATCCCAGTTGTGGTTAAGGGTACAGGTAATTCATTTTAAGTAATACAACACTGTATCTCCCTTTCTGAAATCTCACCAAAAAAGCAATTTCAATAGGATGAAAAACAACAACTTGAAAAAATGGTTGATTTGGCTTTTTTCATCACCTCATTTACCAAACCAAAGACTGTAGACCTGCTTGTCCTGATTATGAAAAAATGTATAGACCGAGAAAAATGAGTCCTCCTAAATTTAATTCAGAAGCAAATTCTAAAATTTATTGATAAAGTAAATCAACCCTGAATATTCATTGGAAGGACTGATGCTGAAGTTCCAATACTTTGGTCACCTGATGTGAAGAGCCAACTCCTTGGAAAAAACTGTGATGCTGAGAAATATTGAGGTCAGGAGAAGGGGGCGACAGAGGATGAGATGGTTGGATGGTATCACCAACTCGATGGACATGACTTTGAGTAAACCCTGGTAGATGGTGAAGGATAAGGAAGCCTAGCATGCTGCGGTCCATGGGGTCCCAAAGGGTCCAACATGACTTAGTGACTGAACAACAACAACTAATAAGAATCCTTTTTTGCAACAATTCTTGCTATAAAAATGACTGTTAGCTTGCTTTGTTCTGCCCCTGGTATTAGACCCCCTTCCTATATTAAAAATTTTTTGAAGCTTAACATTGCAAAGTTAAGGTGAAGGAAAAGAAACTGTAAGAGAGGATGTATTCTGAGGCAAGAATGGGAAGTACTTCTAGCTTACCGTCTTTCTTCCTCCTGTTTTGCTGTTCATTTTAACTTTATTTTTCAACTTTAGTTGAAGTTGGCAGGTAAGCATTTTGAGAGTACGGTCACTTTGCTGATCTCTAACCTAGACTTCTCTAGACTTCAGACCAGATCCAAATCCCATCCAAGACCTCTACTTGGAGGGCACAAAGGCACCTCAAACTCAAAGTGTCCAGTGCAGAAGTCATCATTTATCCCTTCCCTACCATGTACTCTTAACTTCTCTTATAACTGAACATTCATATAGCAACCAAAGTCAGTTCTTTCCATACATGAATCAAATCATGACCTTTGTCTGCTTAAAACTCTCGATGGCTTTCAATGGCTCTTAGAGTAAAGACCCAAATCCTTAACAAGACTTGTATGACTTGGTTCCTGCTGACTTATCATACTTCTCTCCTTCTGAGTTTTCCAGGGACAGACACTGAGACAAAGTTTGGCGTACACAGTGTTTACAAATAAACACCAGTATTTGTGAAAGGAAATGAAGTAGCAGCAGCATAATGCAGAGGAAGAAGTCAAACTTTGATGCAGGGTCACTAAAGCCTCAGCCAATCCAGTGGGGAGCTCCAGAGTGAGTTTTGCTCATCAGACTTGTCAAACCTCTGGCCTTTACATCTTACCTAGAATGAACTCAGGCACGACCCCAGGCAAAAACTCTGGCAAAGTGTGTCTCTGCAGCCCTGGCAGATCTTGGAAGGGTAGACAGCTGGGGCAAGTCCTTGGCATGTGTGGGGTGGGGGGCGGTTCTGGGGGTTCTGAGTGGTCCTTCTCTATATATACCATACCCATACTCCAGTCATGCTTGATTTTTCCACTTCCTCACTCTGTTTCATCTTTCGGACATGAAAGATGGGAGAGCACTATCTCCCTTCTTATTTGTGTTTACTATTTCTGTTCCAAAGCACTCCCCTTCCTTATACAGCTTGTTACCTCTCATAGCATGTTTCATAGTCTGTGATTTGTACTATTTTGACTAATTGTTCTGCTTATCTCCTCTACTGTTTGTACTATAAACTTCATGATGAAGGCAGAATTGGACAGAATTTATCATCAGAGACTAGTGTCACGCCTAGCATATAATAAATACTCCATAATTGTTTGTTTGATTGAAAAGGCAAACTGGAGGTTCTAAGATCATGCTGAAAGAAGTACCAGGAGGTGGGAGAAGGGCCATAGTGGAAAGATGGAATGGAGTTAAACTAGTTCACACAGCCACTCTTCAATAATAAAGCATCTGTTTCTACGCAGAAATTAAAAATATAAATTATTCTACTTTTATGAGATTACCATTTTCCTAGTGCTGTTGAACTGAATATAGATTTAGAATACGGTCAGCCATTTTTGTGGCAAGAAGTCCTGGTCAGAGTTATCTTCTTATTTTTTAGCACTGAATCTCATGGGAATTTTTATTCAAATTTATGATATTGTGACTGTCAGAAAGCTTAACAATCTGTCAACCTCCTTTTAGGGGCTTCTGTAAATCAAGAGGTCTAAGACCCATAGTCTGATTAGCCCTGAAATAAACCTCATTCAGGTCCTTGCATAGCAGCTCCAGCTCCACAGGGGCAGAAGGATCTTAACCTTCTTCAGTTCAGTTCAGTGTCCGACTCTTTGCAGCCCTGTGGACTGCAGCATGCCAGGCTTCCCTGTCCATCACCAACTCCTGGAGCTTGCTCCAACTCAGGTCCATTGAGTCGGTGATGCCATTCAACCATCCCCTTCTCCTCCTGCCTTCAGTCTTTCCCAGCATCAGGGTTTTTTCCCAATGAGTCAGTTCTTTGCATCAGGTGGCCAAAGTATTGGATCTTCAGCTTCAGCATCAGTTCTTCACTGATCCTCAAACCAGGAGGCCCAGCCTGGCAGTCATTCAGACCTGTCCCATGGGCAGGCAGGGTGGAAACAAGCATAGTAATCATTAGCTCAATATATGCTGGGCCTGGTTAAGATCCCATGTGGGAATTCTTTTCTAACTTATTAGGTGACAATTTCTTATTTCCTAAGAAATAAATTTTTCAAATTGAGAATCTTCAGAAAAATCAGTAGAGAAATCAGGAAAATGAGACAACATAATTCCCTTGCAGAAATTAATGTTTAACAATCAACAAAAAAGATGCTACACTTTGGACGGTATCCACTGCCATCAAACGGAAAGAGAGAGCAGGAAATGCTGACACACCAAGTGGGACGTTTTGGTTGACATTTTTGGAGCAGTGCTTTCCTGGTGGCTCAGACAGTAAAGAATCCACCTGCAGTGCAGGAGATTCGGGTTTGATTCCTGGGTTGGGAAGATCCCCTGGAGGAGGAAATGGCAACCCACTCCGGTATTCTTACCTGGAGAATTTCATGGACAGAGGAGCCTGGCGGGCTACAGTCCACAGGGTCACAGAGCATGACTGAGTGACTAACACACACACACACCAATGTAGAAAATGGTCATGATCTAATCAGTCTTGTTTGCAACTGTTGTCACCTGATAAGTGTATGTTTGTGGCCTTATCTGCTGACAGCAGTGAGTCACGCTCACAAGTGAAATAAATATTAGTCAGTTTGTATGCATAGAATGAAGTGAAAAGGAAGCAAAAGTTTAGTTGCTCAGCCATGTCTGACTCTTTGTGACCCCATGGAGAATAGCCCTCCAGGCTCCTCTGTCCATGGAATTCTCCAGGTAAGAATACTGGAGACAGTAGCCATTCCCTCCTGCAGGGAATCTTCCCGATCCAGCAACCAAACCTGAGTCTCCTGCATTGCAGGCAGATGCTTTACCATCTGAGCCACCAGGGAAGCGCCATGCATAGTATAGTTTACACAGATCCTGTGAATTGTAGTCCAAGAAATAACAAGTTTGGGGAGCAAAATAAGTCCTTAACTTGGCATTTTTGATGTGTGATTCTATGTAGTACTGTTAAATTTGCTAAGAGACAGAAATGTTATTTGAATACGACCCAATGAGGTTTGCTGGCATTTTCCAGGCTGAATATCTGCTATTGGCCACAGTTCCTTGTAAATATTACAAAACTTAATATTTCTTAGTTATTAAACATTTCTTTCCAGATATCAGCAATAATGAGTAAAGAGTAAGAGGAATGTTGGAAGTATTTTAAAAACAGCTTTTGATTTGAAATATTCTTGAGATTATCCCAGAATTCTGATTTCTCATTGTAGAACTCCAAAGATTAAAAACTTAGGAATTCAAAAACACTAGCCTGGCGTAAACCCCAGGCACCTTCCTTGTCAGTTCCCTCAGGTAGGTCTCAGGTAGGTTGCTGAGTTTCTGGCTTGAATCCTGATCTGGGGGCTACTTTACTATTCTATGTCTGATGCCATCCTGAGCTCCAGCTTTTTTAATACCCTAGGTTCACCTTCTCTACCTTTGACATTGGACATTACTCTTTCATATCCCATGCTGGAACTGGGTTCTCNCTTTACTATTCTATGTCTGATGCCATCCTGAGCTCCAGCTTTTTTAATACCCTAGGTTCACCTTCTCTACCTTTGACATTGGACATTACTCTTTCATATCCCATGCTGGAACTGGGTTCTCGAGTCCCTGAAATGGACCACCTGAAGAATTGTGTGCCTGTTATTCTCCCTTTAATGTCTTTCCCCTGGGTCTAGGTCCATTTTCTCCCCACTTGTCTGTCCTGTTCTGTGTTACTGGAGGCTGACACTGGTGGACTGCTTCAC
Organism: Neotragus pygmaeus; assembly: GCA_006410875.1. Classification (NCBI taxonomy): domain Eukaryota; kingdom Metazoa; phylum Chordata; class Mammalia; order Artiodactyla; family Bovidae; genus Neotragus; species Neotragus pygmaeus. Next base: position 87,544 of record SJYV01030268.1, on the reverse strand, counting down.
CTGGGCTCCCTCTGAGTTGGATTTTGGCTCATGGGTCCAGTCCACTGCCTGTTTTTATGGATAATGTTTGATCAAAACACAGCCACGTTCATTTGTTTACATATTATCTATGGCTATTTTCATGCTACAATGGCAGAGTTGAGTAGTTGTAGCACAGACTGGATGGCTCACAAAGCCTAAACTATTTACTATCTGACCCTTTATAGAAAATGTTCACTGACCCCTAAGTTAGGCAGTAGATTGGAGGCTCTGGCATTCCATGAGCCTCTGGCATTGAGCTCAGCTCTGAAATCAGTAGCACCTCTACTGGGCTAGAGTTTCCTACAGAAGGCCTCTCCTTCAAAGCTCCAGCTTTCCTGAGCTGAAGGCCTAAAGGTAGTAGTGACTTCCTGCTGTAGATAGTCTCTGGATGACTCAATGTCCCTTGTTTGATTCCTTAATTCTCAGTTTTGTAAGTAGACCTTAATTAAAGTCTCTTCACTGCCATGGGTAAAGGTGATTTGCCTATTGGCTAGCTCAGTGGGCTTCACTGCTGAGTTGGTGTCCCCTGTTCAGGCTTTGTCCTTAAGAATAGCTAATCCTTTTTCATTGTTGAACCATCCTCAAAGTCCCAGCATGCTCTGTGATTGAATCTTGTATGTAATATACAAGATGCTTGTAAATCTCCTTATACTTTTCTCTAGTAAAATGTGATGAGTGTGGGAATATCCATGAGTTAAGCTGCTTTTAACTTCTCTGCTGGTGTCCAGATCAATTGCTTCTAAGACAAGTTGAAATAGTTTCTTCTTTTAAGTCTTATACTATCAGAAGCACAAGTGAGTCTCTCTCTAGACTTGCAGGGTTTGGGTTGGCATGCGGCTGCTATGACAGCAACTCTAAATCTGACTTCTTATAGTTTTTATCGGATGAGGTGACTTACAAATCTCTTGTGTCACTATCCCAATAATCTGTGCTTGCTGGAATTTCTTTCTCTGGAAATCATAGAATAAATGAATTTTTTACAATGTTGACTATAACCCAAGTTGCTACAAAGTTTTCCCAAGAATTAAAACATAATTTTCACATTTTCTATTAGGTTTGCTATCTGCAACATTAACTGCAGAACATAAAACTTGACCAGGAAGATTATGAAAGGGACAAAATTTCAAAATGAGTAATACCCAAGTATGAAAGTCGTACATGGATCTAGACTTCAGTGATCTTGTTTCTTATCTTGCTTCTGCCCCTCTGTTAGACTATTTAAAATGCTCTATATAATAATTAGTTAAATAAAATCTATACTCCTATTCAGGGAGAGTTATATACATTTTAGGAATGTTGTTAGTTATGGGTACAATGATGTGAGGATAGTAAGTACTAAGCAAACTTAATAACTAACACCTAATTAGTTCATAGTTTACAAGGCATTTCCTCATTCATTTCTTACTGATACTCATAATAACATTGTCAGGTTAATTCCCACTTTGCAAACAAGGATATTGAAGCTAATTTATTTGTTCAATGTAATATATCTGGTAACTTTTCATATTGTTAGTGGGCTCAAGCTAGTGTGGAGTTGAGGGATTGGGACCTCCAAGAGGAAGAACTGCAAGTGTGGCAAACTGAACCAGCTGCGAGGAATAGTCCCAGCAAGAATACCTAGATAGGCTGATCCCAGGAGCTGACAGGTAGAGCAAGTTTGGACATGCTTTAGGTAATAATCAGAAGCAAGAGAGAAGCTACTCTAGATTATGAATCACAGAAGTGGAAATAAGTAGATCCTGAGCTATTCTGGAGTTTAGAATAGAATTCCAGATTTCTATGGAACTCCCGTGTTGGCCCAGTGCCATCAACTGGGCCAATATTGGAGGCAGTGAAATGCCTGCCAGTAGTGTTAATTCTAGGTTCCATCCATAGATGTGCTGACTTCTGTTATATACCCTGTCAGTTTCGTTGACTGCCTCTATGAGTAGGCACTTTGAAGGCCAGGGCCAGACCAACATATGGCCTATTATTTGTTGTGATATTTAATAAAGTTAGACTGTAACATTAATTGTTCTAAAGCCCAATCATATGTTTTATCATCTCTTCCCTCTTACACTGTTAGTGGGAATGCAGACTAGCACAGCCACTATGGAGAACTGTGGAGATTTCTTAAAAAACTGGAAGTAGAACTGCCATATGACCCAGAAGTCCCACTGCTGGCCATACACACTGAGGGAACCAGAATTGAAAGAGACACGTGTACCCCAATGTTCACTGCAGCACTGTTTACAATAGCCAGGACATGGAAGCAACCTAGATGCCCATTGGCAGACGAATGGATAAGAAAGTTGTGGTACATATACACAGTTGAATATTATTCAGCTATTAAAAAGAACACATTTGAGTCAACTTTCTTCCAATTTTACTTCTTTTTTAAAATATCTATTCTTAGTTTCAAAGATCATTTGAAACATGATTGTGTCTCATATTTTCTATGGATATAAAAACTCTTTAGAGCTATATTGTTTAATATGGTAGCCATTAGCTATCTGTGGCTATTGAGTACTTGAAATGTGTGTGCATGCATGCATGCCAAGTCACTTCAGTTGTGTCTAACTCTGTGCAACCTCATGGACTGTAGCCCACCAGACTCCTTTGTCTATGGGATTCTCCAGGCAAGAATACTAAATTCAGCTGCTATGCCCTCCTCCAGGGGATCTTCTTGACCCACAGATTGAACCTGTGTCTCCTGTGACTCTTGCATTGCAGGCGTATTCTTTACTGTGAGCCACCAGGGAAGCCCCATTTGAAATGCAGCTACTCTTGACTAAGATATACCATAAGTTTAAAATATATAACAGATTTTGAAGACTTAGTATGAAAAAAAAAGTAAATTTTCATTAATTTTGATGTTGATCGTATGTTGAAATAATACTATTTTGGAGATATTAAGTAAAATATATTATTAAAATTAATCCTACCTGTTTCTTTGGAGTTTTTGGTGTGACTACAAGAAAATTTAAAATTACACAAGTAGTAAATGTTATATTTCTATTGCGCAGTGCTCCTTTAAGGAGAAGCACCAAGTTCCTAAAGGATTACTCCCTTTCAGCCTTTGCCATAAATTCTCTCCCCTCTAGGCTAGTTCTAACAAGTCAAATAATGCGGATTTCATAATTGGAAGGAAGGCTGCAAGTCATTTGGAAATTAGGTGATGAAACCGCATGACAGTTTGCTTTCCTGAGCCCTTCTTATTCCAAATGGAATAGTCACTGCTCAGTTCTCTCCTCTAGCTAATTTACATCTTATTTTCTTTCTGTCAGGAGTGTCATTTCCTGTGATTGATGAATCCATCTTTGCTAAATGCAAAAACAAGGCCACTACGTTACTCAAACTGGGTTCACTACAAATATTTCCATCCTCTGGATCAGAAAGAATTCATATAGTTGCTTGAAAACCCTTTGAAAAATCACAGTGTTTGGTTCCTTTCAGAAATTGAAATGAAGACTACAGGAACAAAAAAATATCATTACCATTACAAATATGAAAAAAACTGAGACTATCTGGCAGAACAATTTTTCTTTTATCTTAGGTCATGTTTATACATGGCCTCTGAATTTGCCATTTTTTGACTCAAGGGTTTTAGAGTCAACTTAATGATGGGTTTCTATACAATTAATTAGATTGACAGTTCAATAGAGTTAATTCACTTAGAGTTGATTCAGTTTTTAGAGGTGATTTATATAAGCCCATAGCCTTCATTTATGAACACATCTAAGTCACTAACAGCAGTGTTAGGACTTTAGAATTGTTATTACCTGAAAATGAGGAAGACATGTTAACCAAAAGGAAACAGACCTTTTCTCTTTAAGAAACAACTGGGACCAACTACATGGTTTTATATACTCCCATGACTGCCTTTTTCCTGCTTTTCTTGAGTTTCTTTTAAATTATCTTTATCAAATTTAGTAAAATGTCAGTACCTCAGAATTGTTTATTATTTTGTATTAAGTTGCATATAGTAAAATTCACTTTAGATTTGTAACACAGGCATAGATTTTTGTAACCACCACTAACAGGATATAGAAAAATTCCTGCACCCCTCAAGATTCTCTTTTGCTACCTCTTTGCATTCAGACACTCCTTCTATCCACAGTCCCTGGCAACAACTGAGAGGTTCTATGTTCCTATAATTTTGCCTTTTAGAGAATACCGTAGTATGATTGGAACCATATAGTATGTAACCTCTTTAGACTTATTTCTTTTAATTAGCATAATGTATCTGAGGATTCATTCATGTTGTTGAAGCTATCAATAGTTAGTTCCTTTTTATTGCTGACTACAACAGTATGTTTATCCATTCACTTAATGAGGAATATTTGGTTTGCTTCCAGATTTTGGTAACTACAAATAATGCTGCTGTAAATGTTCATGTATAGGTTTTTGTGTGAACGTAAGTTTCATTTCTCTAGAGTAAATACCTAAGAGTGGGAAAGCTGGGTCATATGATAAGTGTATGTTTAAATTTATAAGATTTTGCCAAACTGTTTTCTAGAATGGCTAGGCCATTTTGCATTCCCACCTATGAGAGTTCCAATTGCTTTGCAGCCTCAGTGGCACTGGGTATCATCAGTATTTTTTACTTAACCCCTCTGATAGGGGTATAATGGTATCTCATTGTAGTTTTAATTTACATAGCTTTAATGATGAGTGATGTTGAGCATCTTTTTATGTGATTATTTGTCATCTGTGTATCATCTTTGGTGAAATGTCTATTCAAATATTTGCCCAGTTTAAAAAATTTGGTTATTTTCTTACAGACTTTTGAGTTATACATCTTTTATCAGATATGTGAATTTCAAATATTTTTCTCAGTCTGTGGCTTGTCTTTTCACTTACTTTATAGTGTCTTTCACTTTCAGAGAGAAAAATTTTAAAATTTGGAAGATGTCCACTTTTTCAGTTTGTTTTCTTTTACGGACTTTTACCAACCTAGATAGCATATTCAAAAGCAGAGACATTAATTACTTTGCCGACTAAGGTCCGTCTAGTCAAGGCTATGGTTTTTCCTGTGGTCATGTATGGATGTGAGAGTTGGACTGTGAAGAAGGCTGAGTGCTGAAGAATTGATGCTTTTGAACTGTGGTGTTGGAGAAGACTCTTGAGAGTCCCTTGGACTGCAAGGAGATCCAGCCAGTCCATTCTGAAGGAGATCAGCCCTGAGATTTCTTTGGAAGGACTGATGCTAAAGCTGAAACTCCAGTACTTTGGCCACCTCATGCGGAGTTGACTCATTGGAAAAGACTCTGATGCTGGGAGGGATTGGGGGCAGGAGGAGAAAGGGACGACAGAGGATGAGATGGCTGGATGGCACCATTGACTCGATGGACGTGAGTCTGAGTGAACTCCGGAAGTTGGTGATGGACAGGGAGACCTGGCATGCTGCAATTCATGGGGTTGCAAAGAGTCAGACACGACTGAGTGGCTGAACTGAACTCAACTGAACTGATGGACTTTTATGGTGCTTTTGGTGTCATATCTAAGAAATCTTGGTGTCATCTAAGGCCACAGGAAGCTTTCTCTGTTTTCTTCTAAGAGTTTTGGTATTTGATCTATTTTGAGGGTTTTGTTTTCGTTTTGTTTTTTTGTATACAATGTGAAGTACAGGTTAAGGTTCAATTTTTTTTCATATGGGTATGCAATTGGTCGAACATGTTTTGTTGAAGACTATCTTTTCTTTCAGAGAAGGCGATGGCACCCCACTCCAGTACTCTTGCCTGGAAAATCCAATGGACAGAGGAGCCTGGTAGGCTGCAGTCTATGGGGTCACTAGGAATTGGACACGACTGAGCGACTTCACTTTCACTTTTCACTTTCATGCACTGGAGAAGGAAATGGCAACCCACTCCAGTGTTCTTGCCTGGAGAATTCCAGACGGGAGAGCCTGGTGGGCTGCCATCTATGGGGTCGCACAGAGTAGACTGCCTTTGCAACTTTGTCAAAAGTCAATCAACCACACTTAATATGGGCCTCTTTCAGGACTATTTTTTGCATTGATCTATATGCCTATCTTTCATCTATCCTTTGGTCAATATCAATCTGTCTTAATTACTGTAGCTTTAGAGTATGTTTTAATATTGGGTAGTGTGAGTCCTTCAAATTTGTTCTTCTTAAATATTGTTTTGATCATTCTACTTTTTTTACCTCTCCATCAAAATTTTAGTCATCTTGTCTATATGTATAGAGAATCCTAATAGCATTTTCATCAGGGTTGCTTAAAACATAAACACCAGTTAGGGGAGAATTGACATTTTAACTATATTGAGTCTACTTAGGGCTTCCCAGGTGGCTCTAGTGGTAAAGAACCTGCCTGCCAATGCAGGAGACATAAGAGATGTGGGTTCAATCCCTGGGTCAGGAAGATCCCCTGGAGAACATGGTAATCCACTCCAGTATTCTTGCCTGGAGAATCCCATGACAGAGGAGCCTGGCAGGCTACAGTCCATGGGGTTGCACAGAGTTGGACACTACTGAAGCGACTTAGCAGGTATGCATGCAAGATATGAACATGGATGGCTCTCCATTATTTAGTGCTTTTTTAGTTCTGTCATTAGTGATTTGTAGTTTTCCACATATAGATCCTATATGTTTCTAAGAGATTTATACTGAAGCATTTAATATTTTTCAGTTCAGTTCAGTCACTCAGTCATGTCCACCTCTTTGCGACCCCATGGACCTCAGCATGCCAGTCCTCCCTGTCTGTCACCAACTCCCAGAGTTTACCCAAACTCATGTCCATTGAGTCAGCGATGCTATCCAACCATCTCATCCTCTGTTGTCCCCTTCTCCTGCCTTCAATCTTTCCCAGCATCAGGGTCTTTTCAAATGAGTCAGCTCTTTGCATCAGGTGGCCAGAGTATTGGAGTTTCAGCTTCAACATCAGTCCTTCCAATGAACACTCAGGACTGATCTCCTTTAGTGCTATTACAAATGAAAATTTTCTTTAAATTTAAAATTGTAGCCGAACACCACTACATATGGGATGCAATCCCTATCCTATGAATTTTGTATATTAACTTTCTATCCTATGACTTTGCTATGCTTGCTTATTACTTCCAGGAGATTTTTTGGAGATTCTTTGGGATTTTATACACAGGTAATCATGTCATATGCAAAGAATGTCTTCCTTTCCAAATCTATATACATTTATTTCTTATTCTTGCATTACTTAGGATTTTCAGTAGGATGTTGAATAGGTGAGAGAGGATGTTCTTGCCTAGTTTCTGATTTCGGGGGAAAGTGTCCATACTTGAGTCCAGTCTCAAGTATGATGGTAGCTATGGATATCTTGTAGATATTATTTATCAAGTTGAGAAAGTTCCCTTCTCTTTCTAGTTTGATGAGGTTTCTTTTTAATTACAAATGGGTTCTGGATTTGTCAAATGCTTTTTCTGCATCTATTGATATGATCATATGATTTTACATTTTTAGACTGCTGATGTTATGGATTATGTTGATTGAATTTTGAATGTTGAACTAGTCTTGCATTCCTGAAATAAATCCCATTTGGTCATGATGTATACTATTTTAAAACACATTGCTGGATTCTATTTGTTAATATTTTGTTGAAGATATTTGCATCTATGTTCATGAGAGATACTAGTCTATAGCTTTCCATTCTACTGTTTTTATTTGGTTTTAGTATTAGGATAATGCTAGCCTCCTGGAATGAATTAGGAGGTATTACCTTTGCTTCTATTTTCTGGAAGATATGGTGAAGAATTGGTATAATTTTTTCTNATAGCTTTCCATTCTACTGTTTTTATTTGGTTTTAGTATTAGGATAATGCTAGCCTCCTGGAATGAATTAGGAGGTATTACCTTTGCTTCTATTTTCTGGAAGATATGGTGAAGAATTGGTATAATTTTTTCTTATACTATTTGGTTGAATTCACCAGTGAAATTAGCTGGATTTGGTGCTTTCTCTTAAAGATTATTAATTGTTGATTTAGTTCTTCTGATAGGGTTATTCAACATCCTTAATTTTCCTTTTGTGAGTTTTGGTAGTAGTTTGCATATTAATGTGAGTAGGTCCATTTAATCTAAGTTATCAAATATGTAGGCATAGAGTTGTTCATAGTGTTTTTTTATTGTCCAAATTTCCCTCTACACACTTTTTCTTGCATCTTACAATTTTGGTAAGTTGTATTTTTATTCCACAAATAGATCCTGAACATATTTTGTTAGATTTATACCTATATATTTCATGGAGGGGCTATTGTAAATGGTGTGGTTTTTAAATTTTAGTATCCAATTGTTCCCAGGTGACTCAGTGGTGAGGAATCTGCCTGCCAGTTCAGGAGATGAAGATTCAATCCCTAAGCTGGAAAGATCCCCTGGAGGAGGAAATGGCAGCCCACTCCAGTATTCCTGCCTGGAAAATCCCATGGACGGAAGAGCCTGGTCGGCTAGAGTCCATGGAGTCACAGAGTCAGACATGACTGAAATGACTTAGTGCATGTAATATGTACATCCTACTCACCTTTTCCTTATTCACAGAAGCTCATGAAACTAAGAATTATTTAACATGTAAATATCAACTGACTGGACAATGTAAGTGAAGAGTGAAATGTCATTATTCAATAAAATGATGTTAGTAACTCCACAGTGTTCTTCTGAGACAGATAAGCTTGATCAGTTATAACCACTTATAAACATTGAAGAGAATTGCCTGAGTATCTTCATACCTCCGGGAATAAATTGGCCATTAAAAAAAGACAACAAAATAATAAACCAATAGAAAAACTTCCAAAATGTTTTAAAAAAGAAACATTGCTGTATACTGGTTACCCTCTTTCTCTCTGGTTTAAATTCAAGCACTGTGGAAATATGTTAAATAAGCACATTTAGCATACTTGGCTTATGAAAATGCCTTTTGTCAGTTTAATGTAAACTGCATTGAGGGAAATAAACAGTAAAATCTAGAATTAATGTTCCCAATTGCAATTGCTGGGAGCAGGAGAGGATAGTGAAAAACTTCAAGTAGAAATGACACTAAAAAAATAAATCCTTACTTCCAGCCTGTCTCGTATCTATTTCCCAAAGCACTGAGCATTTGTTGTCTCTCATCTGAAATAGATGGTTTTGTCTTGCTGGAACTTACACATATGTACATTTGTTTATTCTCTGAAGGTGATTCTTCATCATAAGGTNAATACAGTATACTGACACATATATGTGGAATTTAGAAAGATAGTAATGATGACCCTGTATGTGAGACAACAAAAGAGACACAGACATATTGAACGGACTTTTGGCCTCTGAGGGAGAGGGAGAGGGTGGGATGATTTGGGAGAATGGCATTGAAACATGTATACTATCATGTAAGAAATGAGGCGCCGGTCTATGTTAGATGCAGGATGCAGGATACTTGGGGCTGGTGCACGGGGATGATCCAGAGAGACGTTGTGGGGTGGGAGGTGGGAGGGGGATTCAGGATTGGGAGCTCGGGTACAACTGTGGTGGATTCATGTCGACGTATGGCAAAGCCAATAGAGTATTGTAAAGTAAAATAAAATACAAATAAATAAATAAATAAAACAAACAAAAAAAAAATACTCAAGTCACTTTAACCTTGGAGAGGGGGAAAGAAAAGCAAACAAATAATTAACACAAGGCACAAACTATTGTTTTCTGGTTTTTATTAAATTTCCCTCTTCCATTTAAAAACATATTTTTAAATTTATTTTATTTTTGGCTGTGCTGGGTTTCTGTTAGTACACAGACTTTTCTCTAGCTGAGGGTGAGCGGGTGCCTCTCACTGGCGGCTGCTCTTGCTGTGGAGCACAGGCTTTGGGGCACCTGGGCTTCAGAGCTGCTGCACCTGCAGCTCCCAGCCTTTAGTGCACAAGCTCTGCAGTTGTGATGCACAGGCTTAGTTGCTCCATGGCATGTGGGATCTTCCCAGGTCAGAGATCAAATCCATGTCCCCTGCATTGGCGGGTGGATTCTTTATCACTGAGCCACCAGCGAAGCCCGACAAATTATTGTTCACAGTACATGACCCAAAGTTGCAACTTTGAGAACAGTTTCAAATGAAATTTTATTTCTTTTCCTAAGTACTTCTTGTTCTACCATATGTATTATCAGCATTATTTCAAGTCTCAGTATTTGTTTATGAAAATTTATCTTGTAATGTGCTATGCTTAGTTGCGCAGTTGTGTCTGACTCTTTGCGACCCCATGGACTGTAGCCCACCAGGCCTCTCTGTTCATGAGAATTCTCCAGGTAAGAATATTGGAGTGGGTTGTCATGCCCTCCTCCAGGGGAGCTTCCCAACCCAGGGATGGAACCCAGGTCTTCTGCATTGCAGGCAGATTCTTTACCCTTTGAGCCACCAGGGAAGCCCATTATCTTGTAATGGAAAATTTAAATAGAGATCAGTTCTGGTGCATTATAAATCTATGATCTAAAATTGCTTTGTAAAACTTGGCAATTTATCCAATTAGCTAAATAACACTCTTAGAACTGTGAAAAGATTTATTGACTTTTACTATTTGAGATCTTCATGCAAACAACCTTCAAAAATACCTACTTGTAAACATTTTAATCACAAGATATATACCATTACTCAGTGGCTGGCTGTGGGAGGAATATTAAGTTGCTAAACACTAAATCATCCCTAATAGCTAAACACCACAGTTTGCTTTTATCTTCAGAACTAATTTCCTTCCACTACATTTGCAGGGAGAGTTCTGTGACAGAAAATGCTAAGCAGATAAAGCATCATCTACCTTAACCTTGCTGAATTGCTTTAATAATTCCATTGATGTGAGGTAATAATCTACAGAAAAAAATGACAAAACTTAATCACTAGTACTGTTTTTTTTTAATTAATTTTTATTCATTCTCTAATTCTAAAGACATAATCCAAAGACTCTTTGAAGGAGACTTTTTAAATGAATAATATAAATGCCACCAAAAGACATTATTTTCCTTCAGTTAGTCATGTAATTGACTAATGAATCAAAATCAGAAAATGGAATATGTCTGAAAGTGAGTTACAGTGACATAATTAACCATTGTAAATATAATTACTATATTGAAGGGAAAAAAAAACAAGGCTTGACAGTGAGACAAAAATGTGATTTTGTTTCTATTTTAATTTTTTAATTGAATTGAAAACACTGATGTTAGCTTCAGGATTTGTTTATATTTTTATTTTTTGAACTGAAAATATTGTTGTTAGCTTCAGGTGTACTACATGATGATTTGCATATGGAATGAAATGATCATAAGTCTATTAAACATCTGTTCCCATAAAATATTATTGCAATATTATTCAACCATATTCTCTATGCTGTATATTCTACACCTGATTTATTTATTACTATACAGTGAGATGTTTGTACCTCTTCACCTCCTTTGCCTACTTTACCTGTCCCCCAGCCCCTGTTTTCTGACAACAACCTGTTTTTTCTCTGTATCTATGAGTCTGTTTTCATTTTGCTTGTTTTGTTTCTTAGATCCCACATATGAGTGAGATTAGGTAGTAACTATCTTTCTCTACTTGACTCACTTCACTTAGCATAATACCATCTAGATTTGTTCATGTTGACCTAAGGACTAAGATTTTTTATATCTGTGTAATATTATATTACTTCCACCTTTTCCCCTTCTATTTGCCATGAAGTAATGGGGCAAGATTCCAAAGGCGGAAATGTGACAGATTTCCTCTTGGCTCTAAAATTACTGCAGATGATGACTGCAGCCATGAAATCAGAATACAATTGCCTCTTGGCAGGAAAGCTATGACAATACTAGACAGTGTGCTGAAAAGCAGAGGCATTACTCTGCTGACAAAGGTCCATATAGTCAAGGCTATGGTTTTCCCAGTGGTCACATGCAGTTGTGAGAACTGGGCCATAAATAACGCAGAATGCCAAAGAACTGATGCTTTTGAAATATGGTGCTGTACTTCTGAAAGTCCCTTGGACATCAAGAAGATAAAACCAGTCAATCTTAAAGTAAATCAACCCTGAACACTCATTGAAAGGACTAATGCTGAAGTTGAAGTTCCATTGTTTTAGTCATCTGATGTGAACAGCTGACTTATTGGAAATTTCCCTGATGTTGGGAATTTGGGGCAGAAGGAGATTGAGGGCAGAAGGAGAAGAGGGTGTCAAGGATGAGATGGCTGGATGGCATCACCAATGCACTGGACATGAACTTGGGCAAATTTTGAGAGATGGTGAGGGACAGAGAGGACTGGTGTTCTGTCATCCAAGGGGCTGCAAAGAGTCAGACACGACTGGATGACTGAAAAGCAATAATATTTCATTATATATACATATATATATGGAGAAGGCAATAACAACCCACTCCAGTACTCTTGCCTGGAAAATCTCACAGATGGAGGAGCCTGGTAGGCTGCAGTCCATGGGGTTGCTAAGAGTCAGACATGACTGAGTGACTTCACTTTCATATATATATATATATATATATATATATATATATATATATACACACACACACACACACAATATCTTTATTCTTCTATTAGGTTACTTTCATATTTTGGTCATTGAACAATGCCATAATGAACATTGGAGGGTATATATTTTTTTGAGTTAATATATTTTCTTTGGGTAAATATTCAGAGATAAAATTGCTGGATCATATTGAAGTTTTATATTTAATTTTCAAAGGAATGTGGATTGTTCTCCATAGTGGCCACATCAATTTACAGTCCCATCAATGGTGTGGAAGGTTTATACTTTCTCCACATCCTTACCAACATTTGTTATTTCTTGTATTCTTTTTTTTTCAAATGAGGTCTAATCCATTTACAATATTGTATTAGTTTCAGGTGTACATCAAAGTGATTCAGTTAAATATATACATAAGAGAAGACTCTACACATGGACATCACCAGATGGTCAACAGTGAAATCATATTGATTATGTTCTTTGCAGCCTAAAATGGAGAAGCTCTATACAGTCAATAATAAAAAGACCAGGAGCTGACTGTGGCTCAGATCATGAACCCCTTATCGCCAAATTCAGACTTAAATTGAAGAAAGTAGGGAAAACCACTAAACCATTCAGATATGACCTAAATCAAATCCCTTATGATTATACAGTGGAAGTGAGAAATAGATTTAAGGGACTAGATCTGATAGACAGAGTGCCTGATGAACTATGGAATGAGGTTCGTGACATTGTACAGGAGACAGGTATTGAGACAATCCCCATGGAAAAGAAATGCAAAAAAGCAAAATAGCTGTCTGAGGAGGCCTTATGAATAGCTGTGAAAAGAAGAGAAGTGAAAAGCAAAGGAGAAAAACAAAGATATAAGCATTTGCAGAGTTCCAAAGAATAGCAAGAAGAGATAAGAAAGCCTTTCTCAGTGATCAGTGCAAAGAAATAGAGGAAAAGAAGAGAATGGGAAAGACTAGAGATATCTTCAAGAAAATTAGAGACACCGAGGGAACATTTCATCCAAAGATGGGCTTGATAAAGGACAGAAATGGTATGGACCTAACAGAAGCAGAAGATATTTATTAAGAAGAGGTGGAAAGAATACACAGAAGAACTGTACAAAAAATATTTTCAAGACCAAGATAATCATGATGATGTGATCACTAATCTAGAGCCAGACATCCTGGAATGTGAAGTCAAGTATGCCTTAGAGAGCATCACTACGAACAAAGCTAGTGGAGGTGATGGAATTCCAGTGGAGCTATTTCAATCCTGAAAGATGATGCTGTGAAAGTGCTGCANCATTCTGAAGTGATTTGGTCATCTCTAAAATGCCTGCCTTTTCAGAGAGAATCCTTGTGGTGGATTCTGGGAAGCTCCTCTGCCCAGATCACCCTTCAGTGACTGCTACCACAAGTCAGCCTTCAATGTCAGCGGTTTCAGAGATTGCCTTAGTTGCAAATTGCAGCCTCACCGAGGCCACTCCCTTCCCAGATGACTTTTTTCCAATGCCTGATTGAGAAGGGAGTATAACAATCTGCCTATCTTGACCCAATACGGGGAAACTCCCGAGGCTCTGATGCCACTCAATAGGGTGAGCTGAGACTGTTGTTGACCTTGCATCACAACGCAGCTCCTCAAGCTATTCAATCCTGCTGCTGTTTCCTTCTTTCCACAGGTGTTGATCCTAAGATCACTCCCTAAAAAACATTGTGCATGTTAAACTCCATCCCGATCTGCTTTCCAGAAAATCCAACTTGTAATGATTTTGTATAGGTGTTTTGCCTTCTTCACATTCCTGTCACCATATATATTAGTGAATTTGGTGCTTGTGTACAATNCAGGTGTTGATCCTAAGATCACTCCCTAAAAAACATTGTGCATGTTAAACTCCATCCCGATCTGCTTTCCAGAAAATCCAACTTGTAATGATTTTGTATAGGTGTTTTGCCTTCTTCACATTCCTGTCACCATATATATTAGTGAATTTGGTGCTTGTGTACAATATTTCTCTACAATTGTTAACATTTTATGTCATGTATATCTCTGAAAGGGTATGTGTGTGCTTAGTCACTCAGTCGTGTCCGATTCTTTGCAACCCCATGGACTGTAGTCTGTGAGGCTCCTCTATTGATGGGGATTCTCCAGGCAAGAATACTGGAGTGGGTTGCCATGCCCTCCTCCAGGGGATCTTCCTAATCCAGGGATCAAACCCAAGTCTCCCACATTGCAGGCAGATTCCTTACCATCTGAGCCAACAGGGAAGCCCATGAATACTGAAAAAATATACGACCTGTGTATTCTTTATGAAAAGATCTTTCTTCCATAAAGTTTTAAAAAATGACACAGAAGTAAAACATTCATTCAAATACCTGAAACCTATAATTTCTCCTGCTAAAAAATTAAAAATTTTTAAATTTAAATTTGATTATAAAATGCCCATTTGTTAGGCATGACTGACATGAGATGTATATCGAATGAATGATTAATCACAGTTAGCTAATGAGGACATGTATCATATCAACATGCAAGGGAAGGAGAAGGAAATACTGGCATTTGAAGAGTTAAGTCAGGGTCAGAAAGATTAAGAAATTTAGAAAAGCATGAGAAAGATGGTATATTTGTTTGAATCCCAGACAGAAAATGATTTTGCTTTTTTTGGAAATGATTTTAAATGCATGTTCATGGCAGTGTGTGCCCTTAGCAGAATGTCCTTGGGCAAATTAGTCTTAGAGAGGTTAAATGAGGGCTATAGTGGTGATTAAATGAAAAAATGGTTGGATGGTACATGGTAAGTGCTCAGTAAATGTTAGCTGTGGCTGTTGTTGTTATTCAAAGTGGCATCTGGGTAACAGTCTCCAGGGAAGCCTCTCTCAACAGCTAACAGAAAACACTAATGAAGGCCTATGGGGAAAAATAAACCTCCCAATATGGAAAATAAAACTGATAGATCATATACTGTCAGAACCTTGAAGAAATTGGAACTAATTTCAGGACAACAAGAGCTGGCTTTGGAAACAAAATGTTTCGTAAAAGGTAGAAAAATATTTTGTTCTCCACTCGCTAGAGAGTCACCCAGAGATTCAAGATTTGAACCAGCCAGAAATGTGAGAGTCTTTCTTCCTTTTCTCCTGAGTATGGGAAGGGATGGTACATACACAAATAATAGGTTTTTAGGGCATCATTTACATGGGGCCATTGTAGAAAGAATCCAGGTTGTAGTGCATGCTGGGAATTATCATTTTTTCACATAACCCATCAGTTCAGAGAACCAGGCCATCAGGTAGGAAGGAGACATCATCTCACATGGGACAAAGGTACACAGAGGTAAATTTTGCTTAAATTTGCATATCAACTTGTCATTTTGTTCTAAGTAGGAGAAGTGTATTCTATCACTAGCTGGAAACAGGGTACAGGATCAAGGACTAAGATGAATAAGTAACAATTAGGCCTGTGAAAAATACCATAGAACAATGGGGGAGATGTATCTAGAAGACTCAGAAGAATAACAAACTTCTGATAATTATCTACCAGTGAATCCAGAGGAAAATGTCAAGAAACTATTTGACATTTATAACAGAGCACAGGAAGACAGTCTTCATAACATAGCTGCAGAATAGAAGGATAGTAACATTAATAAAAAATCTTATTATAAAATCAAATAAAAATGTCAAAAATCATTCCAAAATGAGAAGATCCATGATTATTAAAAAAGATGGTAGATCTAAAATTTTTTGTTGTATCATTAATAAAACTGAAAAGGTTGTGGGGACCAGGTAGTGAGGGTCAGGAATATAAGATTGTGTTATAT
>SJYV01030268.1:63868-69309 GCA_006410875.1 Neotragus pygmaeus | reverse complement strand
GATGTGAGAGTTGGACCATAAAGAAATCTGAGCACTGAAGAATTGATGCTTTTGAACTGTGGTGTTGGAGAAGACTCTTGAGAGTCCCTTGGACAGCAAAGAGATCCAACTATTCCGTCCTATAGGAAATCAGTCCTTAATATTCATTGGAAGGACTGATGTTGAAGCTGAAGCTCCAATACTTTGGCCACCTGATGTGAAGAACTGACTCAGTGGCAAAGACCCTGATGTTGGGAAAGATTGAAGACAGAAGAAGGGGATGACAGAGGATGAGATGGTTGGATGGCATCACCGACTCGATGGACATGAATTTGAGCAAGCTCTGGGAGTTGATGATGGACAGGGAAGCCTGACATGCTGCAGTTCATTGGGTCATGAGGAGTCAGACATGACTGAGTGACTGAACTGGTCTAGCCCCTGAAGAGTAATAGCATTTAAAATTCCAAGTATGTGTGCATTTGTCCACATTTTTTAACTTAGAAAAAAGTTTGCAAATCTACTCAATTGGGAATATATGAATTATTGAAGGAATGATTTTAGATCAGAGGGCTAACCCATTTGAGAAACATTAAATAACAAAGTTGATTATATTAAAGATAGACATTTCAAAAGTGAAGCCATAAAGTAAGAATAGATTATAGAAAATAATATATCCTTGTGGTATAGAACCACTTTCAAAATATGACACTGATAACTTAAACCAGAGGTGGACAAACTACTGCCTATCCACTGTTGTTAAGTCATGTCCAACTCTTTATGACCCCATAGACTGTAGCCTGCCAGGCTCCTCCATCCATGGGATATCCTAGGCAAGAATATTGGATACAGGAGTGAGTTGCCATTTCTTTTTCCAGGGAATCTTCCTGACCTAGGGATCAAACCTGAATCTCCTGCATTGGCAGGGAAGACCACTGCCCACCCATGGCCAAATTTAAAATGAAGACATGCCCATTCAGTGACTATCCTCTAGGGTTGTTTCTGCTCTACAAAGACAGAGTTGTGACAGATCATTTGGTTGGCAAAGCCTGAAATATTTATCATCTGTCCCTTTACAGGAAAAGTTTGTTGACTCCAGACATCAATCATAAAACAATCTTATATGGTGAAATCTACACTTTGGCATGGACTATAACCTCTTAAATAAAAAGGAACTGGGAAGAAGATTTGCAATATATATGATAGATATAATGAGATGGTTGGATGGCATCATCGATTCAATGGACATGAATTTGTGCAAACTCTAGGAGATGGTGAGGGACAGGAAAGCCTGATGTGCTGCAGTCCACGGGGTTGCAAAGAGTCAGACGTGACTTAGGGACTGAACAACAACAACAACAACAACAAAATGGATGTAACTGTCTTTTACAAAACAATAGGAAAAATTGTACATTAGTAGAAAAATGGGCAAAAGAGAGAAACAGGCACTGCACAGCACAGAAATTATAAATAACCAATAAAACAATGAAAAAATATCAATTCTCAACTAATATTTTATTTTATTTTATTTTTTTTGATGCTTTTGTGTTTTTTTATTTTTTTATTTTTTTAATTTGACTTTACAATACCCTATTGGCTTTGCCATACTAATATTTTTAAAAGTGCATTTAAAAATAATCCTACAAATAGATATTAGGCAACTCAAAAAATGGAAGATAGCATGCACCAAAATGCAGAAAAACAGACTCTCACAGGCTAGTGGTGGGTGTGTAGAAAGAAGGTGAATTGGCAGCATATCAGAAAAGCTCTAAAATGTATATACCCTTTGATAAAGGAACTCTGCTACTAGGATTTACCCTAAGGAAATAATAGGATATTTATTGCAGGATTATATATAATAGTACAACATTGGAAGCAACTTTAAATATGAAAGAATATATCATTTCCTGAATAAATTATAATCAACCAACAGGATGCAATACTCTAAGATATTAAAATTATGTTGTTGGGACTTCCCTGGTGGTCCAGTGGTTAAAACTCTGTGCTCCACTGCAGGGGTGCCATGTTAGATCCCTGGTCTGGGAATTAAGATCCCTCAGGCCATCTGGGGTGCCCTGAAAAAGAAAATCATGTTATACTTTTGTCAAAAAAGCACAAATGTTCAGAATATATTCTTGAGAAGGAAAGATAGTTTTAAAACGCCCAGAAAATACATTGTAATTTCAGTTTTGAAAATAAATTCACATAAAAATCCCTGGCAAATATCAGTTAATATTAGTTATAGCTGCCCTGTGGGATAACAGATGAGTTTTATTTTCTCCTCTTTGCTTATTCATATGTAAGTGCTTTATTGAACTGTCTCATCTCTGTGGGGTACAAAGAAGAAATGGTTTTATTTTTCTCCATTCTCAGCCTTCACTCCCACAACTGTGTTACATGAGAAGTCCCACCCGCTGGGTCACAGACCCCTTAAGGACATTTTGGGATGATTCCTTGACTTCATTTTTAGGATATTAAAAATCTGTCAATTTCATGTACTCTCAGAGCTTTTCCCTTTCCTGAAATTTGCCAGGTTTGTGGCTCAAGGGTCCTGGAGTGAACTATGGTGTGTGGCAGAGCCCCCAAGTGCTGCCCCTTCTTGGCAGGCTTCTGTTGTGTTGCAGGGGTGAAGGGGGAGGGATTAAGGAAAATAGTAAGTGATTTGGCTGCATTCCCTGGCAATCTGGTGGCTCAAATGGTAAAGAATTTGCCTTCAGTGCAGGAGACCTGGGTTCGATCCCTGGGTCAGGAAGATCCCCTGGAGAAGGAAATGGCTACCCAATCCAGTAATCTTGCTTGGAGAATCCCATGGACAGAGGAGCTTGGTGGGCTACAATCCATGGGCTTGCAAAGAGTCGGACACGACTGAGCAACTAACACTTTCACTTTCCTGGCAATCAGCTCTTAGTTGTTGCTGCTTCTCTGACAGGTGCCAGATGCCCTCTGGGTGACAGGTGTAAACACTGGCTCTCACTGGGGGCAATGAAATGTTTACCATGTGACTCTTTGATATCTTCCAAACTCCATCTCCTCCCCAGCCTTGCTCACTAACCATGAGCCTCCTGCAACCAACACAGCCACCTCAGAGTGGGGGCAGGGATACATGCACATTTGCATAAGTTTGGCTTTCTTACAAGCCATTCAGATAATCCGAGTGAAACTTGGGGTTTAATGCCAAACTGACAATTGGAAATATAGACTGCTCCACCGCCAGCCCTATTCTTGTCCCCCTCAGGAGGATCAGCAAGTCCTCTCCATAGTTACATTTCAAGACAGGACCTGTGCCAGTCTCCTCTTCTTGTAGAGACCGCCAATGTCTCTATGCGTGATTCCCTTGGAACCTCTTCCCTGCTGGACTTTCACTGTATTTTGTAAACTTTGGTGAAATAAGACTCTGGGTCATTTGGGGATGTGGAGATGGGGAAAGGAATTTGGCAGCTTTCCTAACTTCTCCCATGGTTCAGGACTCCAGTAATGCCTTGCTTTTTACTCTCACTGGCCTTTTCTTTATAAACTGCCACTGCTACTGCTGTCGCTTCAGTCGTGTCCGACTCTGTGCGACCCCATAGATAGCCCACCAGGCTCCCCCATCCCTGGGATTCTCCAGGCAAGAACACTGGAGTGGGTTGCCATTTCCTTCTCTACTGCATGAAAGTGAAAAGTGAAAGTGAAGTTGCTCAGTTGTGTCTGACTCCTAGTGACCCTGTGGACTGCAGCCCACCAGGCTCCTTCTGCCTGTGGGATTTTCCAGGCAAGAGTATTGGAGTGGGGTGCCATTGCCTTCACCATTTATAAACTGGGGATAATATAATTTTAAAAATCCCAGTGAATTTTTTTCCTTGGGATATTACAGAAAGTTCTTTGTGAAGAGTGTACTTACGAATAATGTTATGAAATATAAAAAAAATGTGGACATTTCGAATGACTTGCTTTACTAGATATCAAACAAACAAAAAACTACAGCATCATTATGACCAGAAATATTGAATGATCAATTTAAAAGAACATATAGTTTGCAAACAGTTCCTAGCATATGGAAGAACTTATTGTTGTGTTTAGTCGTTAAGTCACGTCAACTCTTTGTGACCCCAAGGACTGTAGCTCGCCAGGCTCCTATGTCCATAGGATTTCCTAGGGAAGATTATTGGAGTGGGTTGCCATTTCCTTCTACTGGGGATCTGCCTGACCCAGGGATTGAACCTGTGTCTCCTGCATTGGCAGCCAGATCCTTTACTGCTGAGCCACCAGGGGAGCCCTATGGAAGAACTTAGTAATATGCTAAAGAAAATACCACAAATGAATGAGGAGGAATGACATATTCAACAAAAGTGCTGAGAAAATTATTGGGGAAAAATATCAAGTTACATTCCTGTCTTATATCATACACCAAAATACATTTCAGATGCTTTGAGAGTTAAAAATCTAACCACAAAATCCCTAAAGTTAAAATAGATAGCATTAGAACTAATCTTGAATTGAGGAAAATATTTCTCAGCCAATAAAGCACTAAAAGAAAACACAAAGGAGAAAATATCACTAGCTTTGTGTAAAACAAACAAATATGCAAATATTTTATAGGTATATTGAAAACTCCATAGAGATAGAGACAAGTGAGATATGTTAAATAAATTTTGGTATAACAGGACAGACAAAAGTTTATTATAGTTAATGCATAAATATGCTGCCAGTCAGCAACCAGAGCTGTAATGTCTCCATAGAAAACTGGGCCAGTGCATTTACAGAAAAGAAAGGATGTTTGCATGCCTCTGAATTATGTCAGAAACATATCTGAGTTCCCTAGGAATAAAAAATGCAAACATAAACAACAAGATACCTTCCCACCCATAAAATAACAAGAGGTTTTAAACATACGAAGATGTTGACAGTACAGTGAGATGATCATTTTTAGCCAAAGCTGATGAGAGAATGAATTGACCTAACCTTTCAGGAAAACAACTGAGAATAATGTAAAATGAGCCTTAAAGAGTGGAAGAGCAGTTCTCTTCCACTCAGCTGTTCTATTCAAAGAAATCTATCCCAGGGAACCATTTGGAGGCCCAAAACAATTTATTCACAAGAATATTAATCATATTTTTATTGAACAGGGAACTATAGTCAATAATTTGTAATAACTTATAATGGTAAATTAATCCTATATTTCAAAATAATCATCAAAAATTAGAAATAAACCATTATCCTATTATTGAGTATTCAAGTTAATAAATCAGGTCTCTCCACTGGATGGTTTTACTGTCTGTAAGATATCCCCAAAATTCAATTTATTGGAGAATTTTAATTGGCATCACAAAAGTGCTTATGTGAAAAAAGCCATATACAAAACTATTTCTATCTTACAAACATGGTTCTGATCATTTTAGTTGGTTCTGATCATTTTAGTTTTTATGCCTGTTAGATCCTCCTTTTTCCATACAGACAGACAGAAACAACCTTTGCAAAGTATGAGT
>SJYV01030268.1:41368-58868 GCA_006410875.1 Neotragus pygmaeus | reverse complement strand
TGCCTTTCTTTTCTTCCCTGTCTCACTTCTTCACTCCATTTCTGCTATTTTCTGGATTACTTTCTAAAAAGCTACTTTCATTCAGATCTTTGATTCAGAGTTGGCATCTTGGGCAATCCAAACTGACACAGTTGGGAATCTAGAGGCTGTTCGTACAAGTATGTTTAGGGAGGGAGGGTAACAGCTAGAGTCGATAAAGGGATCATGGGAGGATGATGATAAGTGATCTTATGGATTCACAACATGACAACTATTCAAGAAGTTTGTAATGACATCAAGGGGGGAAGGCTTTCTGCTTTGAAATAAAGGTGCAGGTGAATAGGTAACTGAGATCATGTAGCTAAAAGAGAGCAGTTGAAGGGCAGGAAAAAAGTTTGAACTTGGCAGTGGCAAATGAGGTCATGGCAACAAAAGTTCTCTCCTTTCCCTACTTATGTTCAGTTCAGTTCAGTCACTCAGTCATGGCCGACTCTTAGCAACCCCATGGACTGCAGCATGCCAGGCTTCCCTGTTCATCACCAACTCCTGGAGCTTGCTCAAACTCATGTCGATTGAGTCGGTGATGCCATCCAACAATCTCATCTTCTGTCGTCCCCCCCACTTCTCCTGCCTTCAATCTTTCCCAGCATCAGGATCTTTTCTAATGAATCAGCTCTTCTCATCAGGTGAAGCATCAGCATCAGTCCTTCCAATGAATATTCAGGGCTGACTTCCTTTAGGATGGACTTGTTTGATTTCCTTGCAGTCCAAAGAACTCTCAAGAGTATTCTCCAACATCACTGTTCAAAGGCATCAATTCTTTGGCACTCAGTTTTCTTTATGGTCCAATTCTCACATCCAGACATGACTATTAGAAAAACCATACCTTTAACTAGATGGACCTTTGTTGACAAAGTAATGTCTCTGCTTTTTAATATGCTGTCTAGGTTGGTCATAGCTTTTCTTCCAAGGAGCAAGCATCTTTTAATTTCTCCTTATGTTACAGCCACCCCTTAGAAGGCAGGACCCGGATTTTATTATCAGATTTCTGTGTATCTCCCCCTCTACTATGTGATTTAAAAAACAAACATGGGTAGATCATTATGGTGGGAATGAGAAACCTGTAGGTAGTTAGTGTTCCCAGTTAAGATACAGAGAGCAGCACTAGAAGAGGGGCAGGATGTTGTTTGACATTTAAAAATAGAGCTAGCTCTACCAATTAGTCTGTTCTGCCCATGGTAAACTTACTCAGTGGTATGGTGGTAATCGTTTCTGGAAAGTTTTGACATATTTTATAATTGAACTGCCAGGTTCACACTTAGCTATAATTCATTCACAGATAAGTATGTCTTGTTAACCAAATTATGTTGACTTTCTTGGAGAGCTGGTGTGAGGTCTTTCCTGTTTCCTGTCTTCGTGTGGTTTTACAGTCTCATGACAGACCATTAGCGTGATGAAAGATTGATTATTGTCTTAGGTACCAAACTGTAATTTGGCCCCATTTTCATTTTTCTTTTTCATCAGCTGCAGAATCATATGCATTTATCAAAATGGGTGTCATCTGTTTTGAAATTCATGAAGTTAGATTGCACACTTGTCAAACATTTTTTTACTGGCATTGACAAAAACCTCAACATCAAGCTTTACTTAAGCTGTTTAGAAATAGAGATGTCCAGGTGAAAGAATGGTGGAATCAAAATGAAAGACTACGGGCTAGGAGGGCTCATTCATTCTATCACCATTTCTGAATGCATTCAGCAAATTGCCAAACATGGACTGAAGCCTAAGGCTGACTCATTCATTGAAAGTTAGTGCCTACAGTGCTCAGCACTGTACTAGGCACTGGAAACAGCAGCAACAACATAAGCCAAGTCTCTTTCCTCATAGGGTTTATATTCTAAAGAGTTTATGTGAGATAAAAGAAAGGGACTATTTAGCCCTTATTATCAAGGATCCAATAATCTCCTTGGAAGGAAACAAGCAAAGGCACTGAGTGAAAATTTCAAAATAATGCAGAGATGGAGCCAATGAGCAAAGGATGCATTTCAGATGGAGTTGATGAAGACAAGCACGGTAGAAAATGACTCCACACTGTTTTGCCAGAGACTGGCTTATGACCCTCCTCCAGGAAGTCACTTAACTGCTTCTGTTTCCCAGAACAGTGCCCTAGGGACAGTTTTGCTGCTGATTAGAACCTCTGATACATGACAAAGGCCATTCACACTGAGTAATCTGGAAGAACAGCAATCTCTGAATGCGACTCTAAAAAACTACAGTTAATTGGACATGGAGAACAGACTTATGGACAAGGGCAAGGGGGAGGAAGGAGAGGGTGAGATGAACGGAGAGAGTAGCATGGAAGAATATACACTCCCACATGTAGAATAGATAGCCAGTGGAAATTTGCTGTATAATGCAGGAAGCTCATACTGGGGCTCTGTGGCAACCTAGAGGGGTGGGATGGGGTGCGAAAGGGTGGGAGGTGGGAGGGAGGTTCAAGAAGGAGGTGCCATAGGTACACCTATGGCCGATTCATGTTGATGTATGGCAGAAACAAACACAATATTGTAAAGCAATTACCAGTCAATTAAAAGTAATTTAAAAATCTACAGTGAATATCATATTAAATAGTGATACATGTGTTCCTTTAAAATTAACAAGATTTTTTCCATTGCAGTTAATGTAGTGTTATAAGCAATACTTCAAATAAGGAAGGGTAAGATGATTTTAAGAATCAGAAGGAGGAAGCTGAACTGTCATNTTAAAAGTAATTTAAAAATCTACAGTGAATATCATATTAAATAGTGATACATGTGTTCCTTTAAAATTAACAAGATTTTTTCCATTGCAGTTAATGTAGTGTTATAAGCAATACTTCAAATAAGGAAGGGTAAGATGATTTTAAGAATCAGAAGGAGGAAGCTGAACTGTCATTGTTTTCAGAAAGTCTAGTTGCTTCCATAGATGTTGTGATCCACACAGTCAAAGGCTTTGGCGTAGTTAATGAAGAAGAAGTAGATCTTTTTCTGGAACTCTCTTGCTTTTTTTGATGATCCAATGGATGTTAGCAATTTGACCACCTTACCTGTCTCCTGAGAAATCTGTAGGTCAAGAAGCAACAGTTAGAACTGGACATGGAACAACAGACTGATTCCAAATAGGGAAAGGAGTACATCAAGGCTGTATACTGTCACCTTGCTTATATACGCAGAATACATCATGTGAAATATCAGGCTGGATGAAACACAAGCTGGAACCAAGATTGCAAGAAGAAANCAAATTTTTATATTAAAATAATAACCCCAAGTGTGATGATAATAGAAGATAGAGCCTTTAGGAGGTGATTATGGGTCTTGAGACTGGAGCTCTCATGAATGAGATTAATGTCCTTATAAAAGGAATCCCAGAGAGCTTTTTCTCTCTACCATGTCAGGATATATCAGTTGGCAGTCTGCAATCCAGAAGAGGGCTCTTACCAGAACCTGACTATGCCGGCTCCTCGATCTAGAACTTTCAGCCTCCAGAACTGTGAGAAACAAATTTCTATCATATTAAAGCCACTCAGTCTGTGATATTTTGCTTTAACAGCCTGAACTGATTAAAGCATTCCTTATATACTGCTAGGGCTTTCTCTTTAATTATGAGAAATTTTGCCACTGATCTTTTTCAATTTACTAGCATGCTACAAAAAATCAGATGTGAACAAACATGAATTCCATATAATATTACAAAGTTTGTTTGCACTGAATTATGTTAAACAAATATAAGCTCTAATAGAGTGTACAGTATAAAAGTATATGTAAGCAAGATGTTGAAATGGGATAGAGTCTCAGTTCTGACTGAGACTCCAAGACAGTAGAGGAAATGAGGGGCTAGACCAGTGAAGCANGCACTGAATTATGTTAAACAAATATAAGCTCTAATAGAGTGTACAGTATAAAAGTATATGTAAGCAAGATGTTGAAATGGGATAGAGTCTCAGTTCTGACTGAGACTCCAAGACAGTAGAGGAAATGAGGGGCTAGACCAGTGAAGCAATTCCAACTTAAAAAAACATTTGAAGAAAATGAGCGAGTTGGATATTAGCTCATTCTTTAGAGAACACTGTTGGGCATTGTATGTGTCCTGTTACCATGGAAAAGGAGCTCTTTTGAGAAAACCATCAGTGAGACTACTTCCAGATTTTAGTATGTCGTCCTCTGGAGTTTGGGAGGTGCTGTAGACTGGTATATATTATACTTGTGAGGAATCTAGGGTTCCAGAGACTTAGAGAACAAATATATGGACACCAAAAGGGAAATGAGAGGTGAAAGAACTTGGGAAATTGATATTGACACATATGCACTATCAATACTACATGTGAACTAGATAACTAAGGAGAACCTACTGAATAGCACAGGGAACTCTACTCAATGCCCTGTGGTGACCTGAATGGGAAGGAAATCCAAAAATTAGGGGATATATGTATATATATAGCTGATTCACTTTGCTGTACAGTAGAAAGTAAGCCAACATTGTAAAACAGCTACACTCCAATAAAAATTAATAAAAAACAAACAAGAAATAAAGTTCTAGGGCCTGGCTGAAGCAACTTACCATTGTGGCTGGGGAGTAAAGTGATACCTACTGATGACTAGTTAAAGGTTTGAGTTTCTGATGGACTAAATATATATGGAGAGAGTAGGTGAGTCTGAAACTACTCAAAGGGATTTTCCCTAAGAGGGCCTTGAGAGGAGTAACAGCACAAGGTCTGTGTGGAGGAAGAATGGAAAGAAATAGTGGATCAAGGGTAGATTCTCAACAGGCCAGGTGGAGAATGTATCACCTGTGTTGGAGACAGTGGGTAGAACATTCTTGGTGATGAGTGTGGATGAGGTCTTCAAAAAACCCATGGGGTATTCCACAAGAGGGATAAAATTAAAAATTCACCATATCTAAAGGAGGAAATTGACACTCCCTCACAAGGCCTTCTTCTGTTTCCCTCTTGTCTCCTTCTTGCTCCCCCAAATTTGGCTCCATAGGGATTAGAAACTATGGTTAGTAAGGTAGGGAAAAAAGTGTAGATATTCAAGGTGGTAAAATATAGAGGAAGCAAACCTGTCTCTCTTCTCAAAGCAAGTTTTCCACCTGGCTAAGGGCTCAGCTAGGAGAATGGAGAAGCTCTGACTCTGAAGGGAGTTTCACATTTTTATTATTATTCCAGAGGGAAATAACTGACATGAAGTTGTTTGGGGAATTGAAGAGAATTTTTCAGTGTATCTGAAAGTGAGCAAAAAAGCTATGGGTTTCACCCTAGTTTTCCTATAAG
Source organism: Neotragus pygmaeus (assembly GCA_006410875.1). Taxonomy (NCBI): domain Eukaryota; kingdom Metazoa; phylum Chordata; class Mammalia; order Artiodactyla; family Bovidae; genus Neotragus; species Neotragus pygmaeus. Next base: position 53,581 of record SJYV01030268.1, on the reverse strand, counting down.
AACTAATGTCACAGAGCAGGCTACAGGGTGAGGAAGGTTAATGGTAACTGGATGTCTTCTAGAATATTCTTCAAGTTGTGTGTGTATGTTTGAAGTAGATCAAAATTAAAATTTTAACAAAAGGAAAAAAGAACAAATGGCATCTAATTGACCAACTTTAAATAATGGCTTATTCAAGGTAAAGAAACTTGGCGTCAAAGTTTAGAAGGTGCTAAGAAGCCGTTTAATCAAAATTATTGAAAATAAGTTTCAGGAAAAGCATGAAAGATGCTCACCGGCATGTTGGTACATCTAGCATCTTATTTCTACATCATCACTTGCTCAGGCTCCGTTTATGGGTTGTCTCACCAGTTATCCCTTGCTTTTTACCTGGCTTTCTGTCAGCTACTCAGCTGCAAGGCCTGAGACTCCACGATCAGTGTCTGATTTATGGCCCATTATTCTTGTATCTGTCAGACTTTATTTTTTGGGGCTCCAAAATCACTGCAGTTGGTGATTGCAGCCATGAAATTAAAAGACGCTTACTCCTTGGAAGGAAAGTTATGACCAATCTAGATAGCATATTGAAAAGCAGAGACACTACTTTGCCAACAAAGGTCTGTCTAGCCAAGGCTTTTCCAGTCAAGGTTTTTCCAGTGGTCATGTATGTATGCAAAAGTTGGACTGTGAAGAAAACTGAGTGCCGAAGAATTGATGCTTTTGAACTGTGGTGTTGGAGAAGACTCTTGAGAGTCCCTTGGACTGCAAGGAGATCCAACTAGTCCATTCTGAATGAGATCAGCCCCAGGATTTCTTTGGAAGAATGATGCTAAAGCTGAAACTCCAGTACTTTGGCCACCTCATGCGAAGAGTTGACTCATTGGAAAAGACTTTGATGCTGGGAGGGATTGGGAGCAGGAGGAGAAGGGGACGACCGAGGATGAGATGGCTGGATGGCATCACTGACTCGATGGACATGAGTCTGAGTGAATTCCGGGAGTTGGTGATGGACAGAGAGGCCTGGCGTGCTGTAATTCATGGGGTCGCAAAGAGTCGGACATGACTGAGTGACTGAACTGAACTGATTCTTGTGTCTTTCGGTGCTTTTTGTGTGGTTCAGATATGTATATATCAAAACATAAAAGCTAGCCAACCCATAAAAAAAAATCCCTCCAAATATCAGCTAAAAACCGTGACATTGTGGTTGGGATAACTACACCTAGGAAGTGATATGTAAAATTTAAAAGAAAAATTCAACTAGAAACTACCAAAAATGTACTAGATTCTTGATAAAAGAGAAATATAGACTTCTCTATCAGTGACCACCAACTGTAAGTAGCCACATTCATGGTAGGGAAGAGTCAAGAGGAGGTGAACTGGTGTGAAAAGGAAATAATAAGTTAGAGTTTGTTTCAAAGCTTCTCCTTTCCTTCTAACCCCACCGTAGCCTGAAGACATCTCCTTTTTTTTGTGACCAAGTCTCCTAGATTTGGGGGTTCCCTGGTGGCTCAGATGATAAAGAATCTGCCTGTAGTGCAGGAGACCTGGATTCAATTCCTGGGTCGGGAAGATCCCCTGGAGAAGGAAATCGTAAACCACTCCAGTATTCTTGCCTGAAGAATTCCATGGACAGAAGAGCCTGATGTGCTACAGTCCATGGAATCACAAAGGGTCAGACACGACTGACGAACTAACATTCTGAGATCCATTGCATACTTGTTTAATGTATCTTGACTAGTTTTCCTAGGGCTTCCCTAAGTAGCTCAGTTGGTAAAGAATCCGCCTGCAATGCAGGAGTCCCTGGTTTTATTCTTGGATCAGGAAGATCTGCTGGAGAAGGGATAGGCTACCCAGTCTAGTATTCTGGCCTGGAGAGTTCCATGGACTATATAGTCCATGGGGTCACAAAGAGTCAGACATGACTGAATGACTTTCACTTTCACTGATTGTACATGTCTGGCTTAAAAAAAATTGTTTACTTATTTGACTGCGTTGGGTTATAGTCGTGGCATGTAGGATCTTCAATCTTTGTTGCAGCATGTGGGATCTTTAGTTGAGGCATGTGGGATCTAGTTACCCAACCAGGGATCAAACCTGGGCCCTCTGCATTGAGAACACTGAGTCTTAGCCACTGGACCACCAGGGAAGTCCCATTTCTGGCTTTTTGTGGCAGAATTTTCAGCCTGTAAAAGCAGAATGGATGAGATGAGAGATTTGCAGTCCCATGTTTCTGAGTGAGCCACATAGATGAAACCAAGCCTTGGGGAACACTCTGTTTCTACTGAAGTATGTAATCTTCTTTTGTGGTCCTATGGTATCTAAAGGAAATCTAACTTTGTAACTTTATCAGTCATCACAAAGAAAGAAAAGCACCTAGAATCCAAGATGGCACTTGAGTTTGATGGGACACAGTGGTATCATTAATTTCTGAGATTAATCTCTTTCTTGATTTTATTTATTTTTGGCCACACTTCACAGCTTGTAGGTCTCGGTTCCCTGACCAGGGATTGAACCTGGGCCATACCAGTGAAAGTGATGAAATCTCAGCACTAGATCACAAGGCAACTCCCTCTTTCTCTTGCTTTCAATGAAATTATTTATTATTGATCAGGGGCCTATATTTCCAACACATAATGGGGCTGGTATCAGCGTTTTCATCCACTTATTTCCAAAGTCGGCTTAGGTAACGTGACCATCAAGTTCAGAACAAGAGATATCATTTGTTAAGAAAGTTAAGCTTGTAGTATCTTTGTGACTTGGCAGGCTGTGTGTGTGTTCAGTTGCTCAGTCTTGTCTGACTCTTTTTGACCCCATAGACTGTAGTCTGCCAGACTCCTCTGTCCATGGGATTTCCCAGGTAAGAATACTGGAGTGAGTTGCCATTTCCTATTCTAGGGGGTTTTCCCGACCCAAGGATCAAACACAGTTCTCTTTTGTTTCCTGCATTGGCAGGCAGATTCTTTACCACTGTGCCACCTGACCATGTATCACCACAAAAGGATCAGATTCCGTATTACACAACATGAGATTAGAATCTCCACAATGATTCCTACCTGCTGTGTAACCTTGGGTAAATTTCTTAACCTCTCTGAGTGTCTATATCTGTATGAAGGGAGTAATGATTTAAAGAATTGTGAAGCTGTGAGAATTAATTGAAATAGTGTATGTAGAGTGCCTCATAGAATGCCTGGAACATTAGGGAACAGTAAAATAATAACTTCCCTGGTGGTTCAGATGCTAAAGAATCTTCCTGCAATGCAGGAGACCTGGGTTCAGTCCCTGGGTTGGGACATTCTCCTGGAGAAGGGAATGGCAACCCACTCCAGTATTCTTGCCTGAGGAATTCCATGGACATAGGAGCCTGGTGGACTACAGTCCATGGAATCCCAAAGAGTTGGACATGACTGAGCAACTAACAAGTCACAAGTCATTCCATTTTTTAGCCCTATTTTATACTTTTGAAGTCCTCCACTGGCTAGGACAAGTTTGGTGTCTGTTTAATCAGGATGGGTTGNCTACAGTCCATGGAATCCCAAAGAGTTGGACATGACTGAGCAACTAACAAGTCACAAGTCATTCCATTTTTTAGCCCTATTTTATACTTTTGAAGTCCTCCACTGGCTAGGACAAGTTTGGTGTCTGTTTAATCAGGATGGGTTGGTTTATATTGTTACATGAACAAACCTAAAATTTCACTGTCTTACAACAACAAAGGTTGATTTCCTGTTCATGTTATTTAGTCACTGTCAACCACGGTTGACTCTGGTTCTATTCCATATCATCTTCTCTCTGGGATGCAAGAGAGAAGCAGCCTCTGTTTGCAATGTTGCCAGTAGCTGTGGCAGATGGAAAGGAGAACATGGTGAGGAAGGCACTGGTTCTTAAAGCCTCCATCCAGAATGGACACTTCTGCTCACTCATTGGTCAAGGTAAGTGACTTGGCCATATGTAGTTTTAATAGGATGGAGAAGTGTAATCTTTCCATATGAGTGAGCAACAAATATTAGTGAAGCATAGCTGTTTACCACATCCAGCTGAGTGTTTAGTTCCCCAAACTCTCCAAACAACAACAACAACAACAACACATAGATATTGAGTGTCTGATCCTACAATTATCCATTCATATGAAAGCCTATATGATCCTACCTACTTATCCGTTTAATTTCAACCAAGATGCTGCTTCTACCATAGTCTTCCTGGATTCTTCTTGCTGGAAAATGAATAAACTACTATGGCCTGACATTTCACTTCTGAGGGCATGTACCATACTCTCCNTTATCCGTTTAATTTCAACCAAGATGCTGCTTCTACCATAGTCTTCCTGGATTCTTCTTGCTGGAAAATGAATAAACTACTATGGCCTGACATTTCACTTCTGAGGGCATGTACCATACTCTCCCATGTGTTACACTGTATTATTTCACATGTATTTTTTTTCTCAGTGGTATTCACTTTCAAGGAGTTTACAATCTGTGTCTTATTCATCCTCAGGACCCTCATGGTACCCAATTCAGTGTCTTGAACATAATTTATTCAAATTATTTGTAGAGATGAATTGAAGAGCTCAGATGAGAAGTGAACAGTATATATGGGTGGGTTGGAGGAAGTGCGGCTAACACAATGAAGAAATATCTCCCCTTGAAGTCAAATATATGTTTTCTGGAGGTCCTTGGTAGTAATCATGGGAAACTCTGGGGAAACTGAAATGTCAGCTGAGACTGAGACTCCTGAGAATCACTTTTGCAGGGCTCAGAAAAGACAAAGGCTATGAGAGAAAATTAAGGTCATTGGAGAACAATATCAGCTAGTTTATAATTAGCAATTACTGCAGAAAGGTGAAACATTTATTCCAATCTGACAACTAAGATTGCATAATTGCACCAAGTGTATTTGTCCACACCATTTCCAGAATGTGTAAGCATTTACAAAGAGAAATAGCTTCAGCATTGGTGGTAAAAGGAAGAAAACAGACTTTCTAGGCTGTCCCAGGCAATAATATGTGCTATAGTATAGTTTCCATGTGGGTGGATTAACCATGTCTTTCTGTTCCTCTCTTAACCCAACAACCTCTAGTCCTATGTCAAGTCTGAGAAAGAACCAAGAAAGATTAATTCTTTCCTAGTGACTCTATGAGATACTCAAGGAATCACCTGTGTTTTCTTTAGTTCAACTACTATTCATTGATTCATCTGCTAGAAACTGTGATAGTTTGAGTCTATTCAGTCTCGTATGCAATCTAGAGTCTTATTCTTAATATGTCTTTATACATGTTATTCTTTCTGCCTGAAATATTATCATCTTTGTCCTGAATAATCTCTACTTATCCTTCTGCTTTTGGTTTCAACATCCCATTATTTAGGAAGAATTTCTTGTCCTGCAAACAAAGGTTTCACTCCTCCCCTTCTGTGTGCTTTCAAAACAAAATAGATATCCCTCATCATAGCATTTTCCACAATCAAACTGCATTGTGCTTTCTTCTTTAATTGTCTGCAGCTCCCATAGGCCTGTACACTCTAGGAGGGCGAGTCTGTTTCTTGCTCATTGCTGTAGCCTCTGCACTGTAATGTCTGATGAAAGTTAATTAATGTATCATTATCTTTTTATGGCCATTATATGATTATATTATTATAATATATTACCATGTCAATGCTCTATAATAGTGGCAAATGTGTATCTTTGAGGAATTTAGCCATTTGCAACTAGCTGTAATTTTTAAAGAGTTATCTTCAGAACGTCTATGAATTAGTCTGTCAGGGCAATTTGAATAGAGTACTCTGCTTTTCAGTAAGATGAACAAAGCCAGGGATCAAGGCTTGCATTCTAGATTTGGCTCTAACTATCTTGCTGTGTGTTCTTGGGGATTAACTTCACCTCTCTAAACTGTTTTTCACATATAAAAAACAAAACAAAACAAAAAAACCCAAAGTGGAATAGAGATGTTATATGCCTAACATTCTGTGACCACCATTGTGTGGTGATTTGAAATGTTACCCAAACATTCTCTGACTGTTTTCCCACTGAGGGGTGGGATCTATGTTCCCTCCTCCTGAATCTGGGTTCTGTGACTGATTATTCAAGAAAATATAGTAGAAGTCATACTGTGCCAGTTTCTAGGCCCAGTCAAAGAAGTTGACAGCTTCTTTCCGCTTCTTGGATGTTCATATTTGAAATCAAACTACTATGCCCTAAGGAAGCCCAAACATCCTGTGGAGAGGCCCACCATGGAAAGAAACTGAGCTTCTTTGTCCCTAGCCCCTGCTAAGCTCTCAGCTGGCAGCAGCACCAAGTTACCAGCCATATGAGTGAGCCATTTTGAAAATGAATCCTCCAGCCTCCAGTTGAGCTGCCCAAGCCGATGCTGCATAAAGCAGAAAGGCTCTTCCTCTCCCCAGCTCTCCTCAACATGCAGATTCATGCACAAAATCAATGATTCTTGTATTAAGCCATTCAGCTTTGGAGCAGTTTGTTACACAGCAGTAGATAACTGATACACACCTTTAGTTATTACTTACTAGTGTCTCAGAATTTTCATCCACTGAAATATTCTGGTATATGTAACAGTAGCTCCAGACCTTTGACAAATCAATGTTTACTTCAAAATTGTAACCGGAACAACAGCAGTAAGGAGAATATACCATTAAGTGATCACATACTGGATGAGTAATGCTCTTCCTGGACTTCTCAGCAGAGGTTAATGAAAGCTTTGGTCAAATTAACTGATATAAATAACAAATGGGTCAATCAATCTTCACTGGCATGTAAGATCTATGATCTATGAGTTTTTGCTGGACTTTTTGGAGATGATTACCAATTATGGGTGAGTACTCAAACTACCATGAAAACTTAGCCTTCATTTATTTTGTGTGAGGTGATGTTCTCAACAGTAGCACAAGGTATCCATTTACTACTGTGTCCCCTCAGTTAACCTAGGCTGGGAAACAAAGCCGTTTCTTTAAAATGGCATTGTTATATATAAAATAATATTTTTATTCCTCATGTAAATAAATATCTAGCTAAAGCAACCCAGAGTGTATAATGAACACCCTCAGTAGCTAAGTAGTTGGTTGTCAGTGGGTTCAGGAAATGAGGATTGATAGTGATGTCTTTGTGCTGCCACAGTAGTTCCTGGGACTGGTGACTTCTAGACAAGGTATGGCTTCCGGGATGATTCCCACATCTATGAGGGCAGTGGCCTTTCCCCCTTAAGGCATAGTTATGAGCAAAAACCACGAAGCCAAATAATTTGGGTAAAAGCTCAACTTATTAGCTGCATGACATTGGACAAATTGCTAGGTCTTTCTATGCCTAAATTTCCTTACCATGGTGACAATAGTAGTGACTATCTCATGGGATTATTTTAAAGGTTAGATGATTCAATATGTATAAAGGACTGAGAACAATGCATGCTATATAAGTGTTAGTTATTAATATTACTGTTAATATTACTGCTAGTTACTATTACTTTTATTTCTTTCTTATATTGTAGCTGAGAATCCTGTCTACAATTAAATCCTTTGTATATGGACACCAGACAGAGCCTGCCATGTCCAGGAGGCCATTGATTAATTTCAAAAGTCCTAAGTGTATCATTGGCATATGGAGCATTCAAGCATCCTTTTTCCTCTCTTAGTCCTGCTTCCTCTCGAGAAGTATTCACTCCATTCCACTTACACCAGTCACTCTTCACACCACCATTAGTTACTGAAGCATCTGGTTCTATAAGTAAAGGAATGTAGAAGGGTTTGGATGGAAAAAAAAGCATTAGAATGAGTTTTATAGGCATTAAAAATAGCACTTTAAGAGACTGATTATTATAAATGTTTAATTTGATGTCATGTATTGTTGGCATTGGAAGTTTAGCCTTTAATTGAATGTATACTGTAGAGTTTTAACAAAGTAAATTCTATATTTATTATGTTTAGCGTGATTTGAAATTCCCTCTTTCATGTTTGACATAAAGTGAAATTTACGTATGTTTTGTACATAGATATACAAGATTATATTAAGAGACTTTAAGATTTAAAGATTCTGGGGCTTCCCTGGTGGTCCAGTGGCTAAGTCGTTGTACTCCCAATGCAGGAAGACTGGGTACAATCCCTGGTCAGGGAACTAAATATCCTGAGTGCCTCAACTAAGACCTGGCACAGCCAAATAGATAAATAAAATTTAAAGATTTTATATTTGGTCAACATAATTGAGATAAGATTTGGGTTTTGAGGCCCAGTGGGTGCTTGTTTGTTTGTTCGTTTTCCCTAACATTCAGGTTTAAGTCTACACCTTAGGCTGAGTTCCCTGGAAACTGACTGAGATCACATTGTATGCAAAGGTTTATTAGGAGGTGCTCTAAGGAGATATGGCTTCCCAAGTGGCACAGTGATAAAGAATCCGCCTGCCAATGCAGGAAACACCAGAGACACAGGTTTGGTCCCTGAGTTGGGAAGATCTCCTGGAGAAGGAAATGGCAACCCACTCGAGTATTCTTGCCTGGAGAATTTCATGGACAGAGGAGCTTGGTGGGCTACAGTCCATGGGGTCACAAAGAGTTGGACATGACTGAGTGAGCAAGCACACACTAGGGAGACAACCCATGAGTAAGTGAGGGGCAGGATTGGAGAGAGGCAGAAGCTGACCCTCCATGTGGTTGCCACAGAGGTCTCAGCTGATCGTACAGGCAGTGATGGAGCTGGGAAGGCCGTCCTGAGTCATCCCGAATTGAGGTTGAGGGCCCAGACCTTGAATCTCCTAATTGGACATTTGGAGGATGAACTCCCTGGAGGAGACATAAACTTGGACAAACAAGGCTGCTTCCTGGAGCCAAGAGCACTTCAAGCTAAGGGTCCCAGCTGTGTCTGCAACCGATCATCACAATAGCTGGGGATGGGAGCACCAGCCCTGACAAGGGGACTGGGACAGAGCCCACAGTATCCGCTAAAGTGCAGACAATGTGTTTTAAGAATGATGTATTTCTAATGAAAAGCACTTTCATGGCTACTAACAAGAAGTGAATGACTCAGGCAAATTACTTAATCTCTCTGAGCCTCATTTTCTCCTGTTCACTGGAGATGAGATCATTTATAAGGACTAACAGAGCTCTACTCCTGTGTCTTTCCCATAGGAGACAACTCCATCAATTCTAGTTTCTGTCCCACCTGGCTCTGTTCTGTGAGATAAAGAATCTTAGGTCTGGAAATTCTAGCCCCCGTGTTTTCAAACAACTCTAGGAACTGTAGTTCTGCTCTTGCTCAGGGTTAGCTCTCTGGGCAGGAAATGAATGTCACTGAAACACCTAGAATGGGCCAGACTCTTTGCCAATTCTTTATCCAGTTCTTTCTCTTTATTTCTCTTTATGCCTCACCATGACATTGAGGGGTGGGTGTGAGCATCCTCATTTCACATGGGAGGAAAGTGACACTCACAGAGGTGAAGTGTCCTGCTCAAGGTTACATGGCTAAGAAGGGGCAGAGATCAGGTTCTGACCCAAGTTCACACATTGCTTCATGTACTGCTGCCTTAGCCCAGGTGTTGCGTGCCCTTCACTTGAAAGCTCAGGCTTCCAGAATGTAGCTAGAAAAAGGAAATTAAAATTGTAAGGGGGATTAATATTTTAAAAATATTGATGTCATTTTCTATTCTGCTTTCCTGAGCATGTGATCCTACCCTGGACAGCTTAGGATACTCGATAGCCTGGACATTTTCTGAGGTTTTGTGTGTGTGTGTACACTAGTGATAAGAAGTATTAAAGAAGAAATACAGAAACACATGAGGATGTTCACAAAAATAAGATTATGCACCAGACCACAGCTTTGTAAGTTCAGCTATGGTCTTCAGAGGGAATTTGCTCAATTTTTTAGCATATGTTAATGCATATATATGGAGTCTAGAAAGACAGTATTGATGAACCTATTTGCAGGGCAGCAATGGAAACGCAGACATAAGGAACAGGCTTGTGGACACAGGGTCGGGGAAGAAGAGGGTGGGGTGAATGGAGAGTAGCGGGGAAACATATATTACCATATGTAAAGTAGTGAGTAAGAATTTGCTGTATGACTCAGGGAGCTCAAGTAGGTGCTCTGTGACAATATAGATGGATGGGATGGAGGAGAGGGTGGGAGGGAGCTTTAAGAGGGACGGGACATGTAATACTTAAAGCTGATTCATGTTGATGTATAGCAAAAACCAACACAACATTGTAAGGCAATTATCCTTCAGTGTAAAGTAAATGAAATTAAAAAAGAAAAGATTTGCTCCATTTTGAAAGCAGACCCCTCTTCTCACTGCCCCCTTGCAACTCAGCATCTCCAGCATCAGGACCCAGAGCAGAACAGAAACACACTGAGTTCACATAGCAAAATGATGAGTCTCGTTGTTTCAGTGCAAGGAGAGTGTGACCCCAGGAAAGTAGGAGGCAGCGATGCCCTTTCCCTCCAAGAGGAAAGTGGGAAAGAGAAAGAGAGAGAAAGAAAAGGGAGAAAAAAACAAGCTGGCGTGGATCCTGATTCTTATCTTTCTAGGTTTCAGTGAGAAGATGGGGGTGGTGGCGAGTTAGTTAGAAATTAGGGTGACTCCTAATTTGGCCCCCTGATGTAAAGAGCTAACTCATTGGAAAAGACCTTGATGCTGGGAAAGATTGAAGGCAAAAGGGGATGAGATGGTTGAATGGCATCATCGATTCCATGGACATGAACTTGGGCAAACTCTGGGAGATGGTAGTGGACAGGGAAACCTGGTGTGCTGCAGTCCATGGGGTTGCAAAGAGTTGGACATGACTTAGTGACTGAACAACAACAAGAGTGACTCCAAGAATGAATCAAGCATGGCATGGCCAGACACAGGAAGACCCTGAGTTTCATTTAGTGGCAATGCCAGCTCTCAGTTCCTGTGTGCCATAAACTTAGAGTTGAGTACCCATTGACTTTTTATAAAGACCACCTGTGGGAGGATGAGGGACATTTCATCTGAATCTTAGGGTGGGGTGCTGGGCTGGCAGAGGGGATGAAGTCCTTGGCAGAGACCTGTGATGGTTGAGGTGAGGCTAGATCATCATTGAGCCTTACACAAGCCGAGAGGGTTAGCAGCCTGGAGTTCTACCATGCACAGCCCTCAGTGGATGGCACTGGCATGGTGGGCAGGACAGTCACAGGGAATTGAGGGCTCCCTTGTTGCCTTGGAAGCAGAAATGACCTTGTTTGAGGACCTCACACCTTTCCTGTCATCATGAGGGTCTATAAGTTCCTTTTCTCCACTGAACCATGTGTTATTTATTCTTGCCCCACTTCCCTGGTGGCACTAGTGGTAAAGAACCCAACTGCCCATGCAGGAGATGTAAAAGACATGGGTTCAATCCCTGGGTCAGAAAGATCCCTTGGAGGAGGGCGTGGCAACCCACTCCAGTATTCTTCCCTGGAGTATTCTGTCCCATGGACAGAGGAGACAGGCAGGCAACAGTCCATAGGGTTGCACAGAATCAGACACAACTGAAGCAACTTAGCATGCACATCTCCCAACACAAGATCCATTTCCACCATTTTGCATTTTGTTCTGGGTTTCAGGAGGCTGACTTTTCACACTGCATCAACTGGCTTGAGATGTGTATAAGAGNAGGGTTGCACAGAATCAGACACAACTGAAGCAACTTAGCATGCACATCTCCCAACACAAGATCCATTTCCACCATTTTGCATTTTGTTCTGGGTTTCAGGAGGCTGACTTTTCACACTGCATCAACTGGCTTGCCCTCTGGCTTCTGGGCACCTTTCACCAATGGAAGGCACCATCTGGGGACCAGCATGTGGGTGGAAAGAGAGATGGGTTATTTTTCTTCTGCTCCCTCCCTATCTGGCAATAGCTTATAAGTGACTGCATTCCTCTGCCCGAGGACCGTTATGCAGCCCTCTCCCGAATCTAGACGTCTCATCTGGCTCTAGAACCTTTCCCTCTTTTTACCCCGTTAGACTTCTGCACCTTGCGTGCTTCCCTGTCTCTCCTTGGCTTCTCTTCAGTCTATAAGCCTATCAACCCTGGGCTTCCCAGGTGGCTCAGTGGGTGAAGAACCCACCTGCCACTGCAGGAGATGCGGGTTTGATTCCTGTGTCAGGAAGATCCCCTGGAGGAGGGCATGGCAACCAACTCCAGTATCCCTGCCTGGAGAATCCCATTGACAGAGGAGCCTGGTAGGCTACAGTCCACAGGGTCTCAAAGAGTCGGACATGACTGGAGCTTCTTAGCACACACACA
>SJYV01030268.1:0-24066 GCA_006410875.1 Neotragus pygmaeus | reverse complement strand
AACAATAACCCTGTATGCGAGACAGCAAAAGAGACATAGATGTATAGAACAGTCTTTTGGACTCTGTGGGAGAGGGAGAGGGTGGGATGATTTGGGGGAATGTCATAGAAACATGTATAATATCATATAAGAAACAAATTGCCAGTCCAGGTTCGATACAGGATCCTTGGGGCTGGTGCACTGGGATGACCCGGAGGGATGGTATGGGGAGGGAGGTGGGGGGGGCGGTTCAGGATGGAGAACATGTGTACTCCCATGGCGAATTCATGTTGATGTGTGGCAGAACCATTAAATATTGTAATTAGCCTCCAATTAAAATAAATAAATTTAAATTTAAAAAATTTGTTTTCTATGTGTGTGAGTCTATTTCTGTTTCTTTTTTGTTGTTGTTACTATGCTGGGTCTTTATTGCTGCATGTGAGGTTTCTCTAGTTCCAGTGATGGAGGCTACTCTTTAGTTATGGTGCACAAACTTCTCATTGCAGTGGCTTCTCTTGTTGCAGAGCATAGGCCCTAGAGCATGCGTTCAGTAGTTGTGATGCACAGGCTTAGCTGCCCTGCAGCCTGGGGATCTTCCTGGACTAGGATTGAACCAATGCCTCTTGCATTGACAGATGGATTCCTAACCACTGAACCATTAGGGAAGACCTCTATTTCTGTTCTGTAAGTAGATTTGTTTTTAGATTCTACTTATAAGTGATGTCATATAATATTTGTCTTTCTCTGAGTTAGGTCCCTTAATATGATAATCTCTAGGTCCATCCATCTTGCTGCAAATGGGATTATTTCATTCTTTGTACAGCTGAGTAATATTCCAGACCAATAGGAACTTTTAAAAACCTGCTTACTTTTGGCATGCTTCCATCAGCTTTGAGCACATCCTTACTTTTGCCAAGTGATGAACGACAGTCACTTAAAATTTTCCCTGACCCAGACCTGGAATTAACCATTTCTCCAATGAGCTCTGATCCATTTTAGAGGGAAAATGAGATGTGAAAGCTAAAAGTGCCCATTGCAACTGGATGTGTGATTGTTTTTTGGCCCTTTTAGTGGCCTCATTTCTCAAGCCCACGTGAGACTTTTCGATCCAAATTTAGCAATAAGAATTTTTACTTAATTTATTTGACTTGACTTTTATTTTTTTCTTTTCTCTTACACAGAAAATATGGTTTCTAATAGGATTAAGATTTCAAAATCACTATTCAAATACTGCTATTAACTGAAGAAAGATGATCATAATTTATGTACAGTTCTTTCTGTTCTTACCATTATGCCAATAAAGATGTACAATCAGAGTACTATGTTCTATAATCGCTTGAAATAATTTTCACTTTCTTTCTTTTTTAGCCATTTTGACACACAGGATCATTTTTTTCCTACTTGTTTGCAATTTTAAGGTTTTTAAAATTCTATTCTTGAATACAGCAGAACATTTACACAGTTCATGCATCAAAACATATGCAAAGAGGTACTCAGAGAAATCTGCCTTTTTTTAGTTTCCTGGTTTACCTTTCCAGTGCTCATTTTTCTATATGTATTTTTATTTCTCTCTCTTTCTTATCCATATGGCAGCCTGCTATATATACATTATGTGCCTTGCATTTTTCTCTTAACAGTATATCCTGGAAGTTATTCCCTTTCAGCTATAGAGCTCTTCCTCATAATTTTCCAGTTTCATCTCCATGTTGTAGCTGTAAGTTTATTTGTACAGCCCCTATTGAAGGACATTTGAGTTGATTCCAACCTTTATTATATGTGTGTCTGTGTATCTTGTGTGTGATGACCTAGAGGGGTGGAATAGTGGGGTATACCCCCTCCCTCTCAAACCTTCCTCCTACCCCACTATTCCACCCCTCTAGGTCATCACACACAAGATATATATATATACACACACACCACACATATATCTGATTCACTTCATTGTACAGCAGAAATGAACACAACATTGTAAAACAATTATATTCTACTAAAAATTGTTTGCATATGAATCTTCATCTTATGGTCCACTTTTGGGGATCTGGATTTGATATACCAACAGTTGAGAAAGCTCAAGATATAGAGGCAGAGAAAAGTAGATTAGCTCATTCTCTCTCCACTGAGCAGTCTGTAGGGATTAAGACATCCAAATGTCTTAACCCACAGTACATTCACTCTTGATAGGCCTTGCTCCTTTGTCTTTCTCTCTTACCTTGAGATTGTTCTATTTTGTTCTTTTATTCCTTACTTTTGAGATCTCCTTTCTTTTCTTACTTTGCTTAGGCTAATGATGGCTCCTAAGTCCTAGGAATATATGTCCTAATATTTCCCCTTGTTTATGTTAACTGGAGGTCTTTTGAGCAACAAGATAGAAGGAGCCAAAGGGTCTCCTTTTAATATGGGTGTTCTGGGTGTCCCTGGGGTACCAGGCATTTTAGGGCTATGTATTGTAATCTATCTTTGGTATGTTTTCCATATGTGGTAGACTGTTACCTTTTCAGGGCTTCCCTGGTGGTTCAGACGATAAAGCGTCTGCCTGCAATGCAGGACACCCAGTTTTGATTCCTGGGTTGGGAAGATCCCCTGGAGAAGGAAATGGCAATTCACTCCAGCACTCTTGCCTGGAAAATCCCATGGAGGGAGGAGCCTGATAGGCTACAGTCCATGGAGTTGCAAAGAGTTGGGCATAATTTCATTAATTAATATTTATTTGGCTTTCCTTTTCCTTTAGCTCCTAGTGAAAATACCTAGGGGAATGTTTTTCAAATTGTAGTCTGGGGACCACTGAGATCAAAATTACATGCAGAGGGAACAGAAGCTGTAAATTTTAGAGTGATGGGTCCTACATAAGATACATTAATTGGATGCTGTAGGGGGGTAAGGCCTAGGATTCTGCGTTTTAAATAAAATAGCCAGGAAATTATACAGCTTGAAATTCCTGGCCTAGAATTTTAGATCACTCAAGAAGTATTTGTTGAAATAAATGGACCTGCTTACTTAAATGATACATGCAGGAAAAGAAGCCTATTGGAGCTGTTAGATCACTGCAGATTTGATAAGACTTTTAAAATGATTAAAGAATTCTGGAAGCATCCTACCCACCTCACTGGTGAAAATTTGAATAGGTAACTTATACCACACAAATCAACTTAAAACAAAATTGTTGAAGGAGGCACTGGGCAGTTACATATAAATAGATGCTACAGCTAAACATTTGAGTCAGCAGTCATTAGTTAATACTCTTTGCCTCAGGTAACTAGTCCTTGGTTATACATTTTCTTTTTGTGGAAAAAAAGAAAAAACCCTTCATTCTAAATATTAGTTGGAATCTCTTATCTGTTGGTGTTTGAGAATTTTAGTCAGAGCAGGTCCCAGCCAGAGCTCACCAAAATTGATAAGCAATCCTTGCTGTTTTTTACTGCACGGTGTAAAGCCTGTTTCCATGGAAACAGATGCCAACTTGCTGAAAACAGAGGAGAGAACTTTAGCATTAATTACTATTTCAATTTGAATTCAATTGATTTCCGAGTAAATCTGGAGACGACTTGGCAGTATTATTGTGAGAATGCTGTAGGCATGCCCTACACTATATTAAAACAGCTTAACAAATATAACGAGGTACTGTGGGTTATAAAAGAAAACCAGAGCTCAACTACTGAAGTAAGCAAAAGAAAAATATACACCAAAGTCTCAAAAGTCAATTTTGAACTCTGTAGTTGAGTGACTTGCTTTTAATGAATCTAAATTTCCTGTGACAAGCCAAGTCATTAGAGTATTGCTTATATATCCTTCCCATAAACACTAAGGAAGAAAACACAAAAAGTGGCAAAGAAAAAGAAGCCTGACTTTGGACACCTCTAACTTTGACACTGGTGGCTCAATGGTAAAGAATCTACCTGCCAATACAGGAGATGCAGGTTCAATCCCTGGGTTGGGAAGATTCCCTGGAGAAGGAAATGGCAAACCACTCTGGTATTCTTGCCTGGAAGATTCCATGGACTGAGGAACCTAGCGGGTTACAGTCCATGGGGTCGAAAAAGAGTTGGACACGACTTAGTGACTAAACAACAACAAACTTTTGACTCTGCAGTTCGAGGATGAGAATGCTAAAGTTCTTTAAATTATTTCTCTTACTTCGCCATTGCATCACTTAATTTCCTGTATTGGCCTTCTGATTGTGTACCCATGTATGTGTGTATGTGTGGTGTGCTGTGTACACTGGAGTGTAAGAGATTGCTTACCAATTTTGGTGAGCTCAGGTTTGGGCTTGCTAGTACTAAGTTTCTCTAATACCCACAAATATGAGATTCTAACTAATTTCTAGAATAATGCCTATATATATCCATGTCTTCCTATTAATACTTTGAAAATAAATGCCCTTGAAAGGGCTTGTGTACTAGAATGTTATTCAGCTTGGAAAATAATAGTTGAAATGAGTTGGCTCAGAGCTAGAAGTGGATGGAAAATAAATAATTCGTGAGAAGTCAGGATGAGGGGCCTAAAGGAGAGACAAAAGGAAGAACAAAGTTTGCCAAAAGCAAATTTTGTCTATTGAACTGTTTCACTGAGGCTCAACTCAGACTGTAAATAATACATATTAAAAAAAGAAAAACCTAGGAAACCAAGATGGAGAGAATGTTTGCAATCAGCATTCTGTCAACTGGGACTTTTAGGAAGTCATATTTTTCCCTAGAGAGGTGTGTTAAATGTGTGCATTTCTTTCCTTTTTTTTTTTTTTTCTGGTCTAAATTAGGGGGCTTCTATTCGCTCCAGTGCTTTGGCCACCTCATGCGAAGAGTTGACTCATTGGAAAAGACTCTGACGCTGGAAGGGATTGGGGGCAGGAGGAGAAGGGGACAACAGAGGATGAAATGGCTGGATGGCATTACCGACTCTATGGACGCAAGTCTGAGTGAACTCCGGGAGTTGGTGATGGACAGGGAGGCCTGGCGTGCTGTGATTCATGGGGTCACAAAGAGTTGGACACGACTGAGCCACTGAACTGAACTGAACTGATTCTTGTTTTCATTGAGGTATAGTTGACAAAGTGTCCATTTCTTGATCACAGTTGCAAAGCAGAGGATATCGACAAAGTCAAAAGCCAAATGTTATAAGACAGAAAGCATTATGAGTGAGAATTCTAGAATAGGACATACCAGAACTAGAGAGACATTGACTATCTGAGCCCACTCTCCAGCTTCTCTGTGTTTTAAACAGCTGACGTCTGTGGCCTTCCTAGTGCTGTCTTTTGGATTACTGGAGCTGCTTTCTTGGCCTAGAGAGAAAAACTTGGGAGTTCACCTACCATTTCAATACCTTCCTGTTGTGGGATTATAAAAGGTCAGATTCCTTTTCTTGGGGTAAGACAAACTTTGAGGTGTAATTAACACCCCCAGAGTTGGCTGCTGGATCAAGCTGGAGGCTGGGACTTTGCCTGAAATCTTGTCTGCTTAGCTCTTATCCCTTCTCATCCTATATTTAACTAGCCCCCCAAATGGCCATCATCCTCTCTCATAATGAATAGGGTTGACCTATGTCAGCAGTTCCCAACTTTTCTGGGACTGGTTTTGTGGAAGACAGTTTTTCCACATACTGGGGGAGGCGGGATGGTTTAGAGATGATTCAAGCCCATTACATTTATTGTGCACTTTATTTCTATTATTATCATTACACTGTGATATATGATGAAATAATTATACAGCTCACTGTAATGTAGAATCAGTGGGAGCCCCGAGCATGTTTTCCTGAGTTCAAGCAGTAATGCTAGCAATGGGGAGCAGCTGTAAATAAAGATGAAGCTTCATTTGCTCACCTGCCACTCATCTTCTGCTGTGTGGCCCCATTCCTAACAGGCCACAAACTGTTACCCATCAGTGGCCTGGGGGTTGGGAACCCCTGACCAATGTAACCAAGAGGATATAATAAGGATGATGGTGTGTGACTTCTGAGGCTGGATCATTAAAGTCGTTGTAGCTTCCACCTTGCTCTCTTTTGTGTTATCCTCTCTAAGGGAAGCCATTTGTCATGTGAGGCAGACACTCAAATAACTTTAAGGTCAATGTGGCAAAGAACAGAGCCCTTTCACCTTTAGGTAGCACAAACTTGCTATTCCCATGGGTGAGTCATTCAGGAAATGGTTCATTCAACCTCAGTCAAACCTTCAGATGACTTCAGCCTTGGCTCACATCTTGACTGTGTCGAGGAGGAAGAAATTCTTCTCTACCCTTTGAAGTTTTTCTGGCTTGTCTAAAAATTAAATTGACATGGGACAGATTAACAGGAGTTGTTATTCAGTTGCTAAGTTATGTCTGACTCTTGGACTGCAGGAGTCCAAGGACTGCAAGACCCATGGCCTGCAGTACGCCAGGCTTCCCTGTCCCTCACCATCTCCTGAAGTTTGCTCAAACTAATGTCCATTGAGTTGGCGATGCCATCCAACTATTTCATCCTCTGTCATTACCTTCTCCTCCTGCCTTCAGTCTTTTCCCAGCATTGGGGTTGTTCGCATCAGGTGGTCAAAGTATTGGAGCTTCAGCATCAGTCTTTCCAATAAATATTGGATTGGGTTGATTAACAGGAGAACATCACACAAAAGTTTCATAATGTGTACAGTATACAAGAGAGAGACCCAGGAAAAATAAGTAAATCTCTCAAATGACAGAAACCCTCACCATGAATATTAATTCAGCTAAAGACAAAAGAGGGTGTTGGGAGTAGTGGTTTGGAATTTCAAAGATGAGGAAGGAAATTCACATGCAGATGGAAAAGTAAATGTTTGATAAACAAATGTTTTCTGGGCCATGCAGAGACAATGGTACACAGAGTGGACTTTGATCTCTTAAGAGTTTTCCCCACCACACCATGCCATGTATTTTACAATTATCTCTGATGGTAGTTCTGTTCTGGGAACAGGTTCTCTATCAAAAAAAAATTTTTTTTTGGCAATTGGGGGAAGGCCAAAATTTCTTCCTGGGTCTTTGGACCTTGATTATTTTCAGCTTGAAATAATCCACATACTGAATAAATATTTGGGGGTGGCATATTTTGCTCCCCTGCAACTGAAACTTCATGAGAGACCCTGAGCTAAAAACTATCCATCTTAAGCCACTCCTGAATTCCTGCCCCTCAGAACAAGTGTGAGATAAAAATTCTTGTTGTTATTTTAAGCCAAGTTTTGAGGTATTTTTTAAATGTAGCAATACAAAATGGATACATACTGTTTCCTCCACTCTTTGTTTTCTCCTGGTGCTCAGTTGCATCTGACTCTTTGTGACCCTGTGGACTGTAGCTGACCAGGCTCTTCTGTCCATGGGATTTTCCAGGCAAGAGTATTGGAGTGGCTAGCTATTTCCTCCTCCAGGGGATCTTCATGACCCAGGGATCCAACCCTCATCTCCCACATTGCAGGCAAATTCTTTACCACTGAGCCACTGGGGAAGCCCATTTTCTCCTGGTACTATCTGCTTAATAAATAACCTTCACCTGAATCTCATATTAGGATCTGCTTCTGATGAACCTGATTTAAGATATTTGAATTCAAATCCCAGTTCTGACATCTATAAGCTGTGTGACCTTAGGCAAGTCACTAATCCGTCTATTGTGTCTCAATAAAATGTGGATAATGATAGTACTGATCTCTTAGAACTCTGGAAGGATTAAAGGGATCAATGCTTGGAAAGTGCATAGCATAGTGCCTGGCACATTGTTGGAACTCAGTAATGATAGTAATTTTTATGAGTAGCATAGGGTGAGACTTGTCAGCTGTGAGGTCTAACCAAATAGAATTTTTTTATAGCCTCTGTGGCCCCAGTCATCCATCTTGCTGGCGTTTGACCATATGGAAGTATAAAAAGGTGACTGTAGCTACTCCAGCCCAATTTGGGAAAAAAACAATTCAAGGCACATGGCTCCTTGTGGTAGGTCAATAGTGTTATCTTCATAAATGAAACTCAGACCATTGCATTATTGTGATAAGATCTGCCATTTTACTTGAAATAAACAAACCTTGCTGCTGGATCCATCACTGTTCCCACCACAAAGAAGGCATAGACCTGAAGCAGCTATTTTTTTTAATTAATTAATTTATTTTTTAAATTTTACTTTACAATACTCTATTGGCTTTGCCATACATCGACATGAATCCACCACAGGTGTACACAAGCTCCCAATCCTGAATCCCCCTCCCACCTCCCACGCCACAATGTCTCTCTGGATCATCCCCGTACACCAGCCCCAAGCATCCTGCATCCTGCATGGAAGCAGCTATTTTAACAGCTAAGTGATAGTGTTTTTCTGTTGAAAATTGAAGGCTAGACACTGCCCTCCTCCCATAGCTTTTAAATCCGGGAAAAAGTGTATAAGGCAATACCCCAATTAAGAAATCTTTATAAAGAGAGATTCTTTTCTTCTAGTAAGCCTGATTCAAAAAATTATTCATGTTATATTAACATATACATATGAATAGATTGTAATAGACTGTAGAAAAAGATTATCTTGTTCTGACAGTGAGGATATAATGAAGAAAAATCAGAATTGTGCAAGCTGAACAGGGACTATAAGATGGGAAGATTATAAGATGGAGTCTGAACTTCAGACCCCAGTTAAAGACAATGAGAAAGAAGCCTGCATTAATGAGGGACTAAGGGAAGAGCCTTGGCTTTAAAGCTGCCAGATTGAAAGCCTATACTCACAGAGAGTCAGAAAGTTCTGTTCAGTACCATTTGGTTCTCCATCATGGCAGAGAGAAACCGTAGCCCCAATGAGATGTTTCTGTTGTTGTTTTTTAGTTACTAAATCATGTCTGACTCTGCCACCCCATGTACGACAGCATACCAGGCTCCCCTGTCCTTCACTGCCTCCTGGAGTTTGCTTTAACTCATGCCTATTGAATTGGTGATGCTATCATAATAAGATTAAGATAACATTTTCTCCTGAATTTTGCTTTAACTTCTACAATCTAATTTGTAGTTACTAGCTATGAAGACTTGTTGATTACTTCTTGTGAGACAAAACACTTGGAGAAGTTGAAGGTGAGAGGTAAAATTAAAAAGCATAGTTGGAGAGAAGCTTACCCAGGGGCACTAGTAGTAAAGAATCCTTCTGCCAGTGTAGGAGGATATAAGAGATGCAGTTTCGATCCCTGGATTGGGAAGATCCCCTGGAGGAGGAAATGGTATCCCACTCCAGTATTCTTGCCTGGGAGGTTCCATGGACAGAGGAGCCCAGCAGGCTACAGTCCATAGGGTCTCAAAGAATCAGACAACTATTGGAGAGAAGGACAGGCACTACAAGGAGTTTTGAGACTTGACCATTTGTGGGTTCATTGTGGTTTGCTCTATTTCCAGGATATGTTGAGGAATACTCCCTAAAGTAGGCACTGTTGGTTATAGTGGTTATTCAGAGCCTTTCTTGAGATACCTATGGAATCTGTGATTAAGCCAACACATAAAACTAGCAATTGATGCCAAGAGAGATGTTCCTTTTGGCTCAGTAATAGCTCTGTTTAACACATGTTGGCTGAGCCTGCCAATAGTCAGGAATGATGCACTGGAATTTAAAGAAGGAACTTCGACTGAGAGTAAAGTCACATAGAAAGCTTTCCTGAAGGTCCTTGGTCAGCTCAAGAATTGTTCTTGCATGGTACAGGGAGAAGGAATCTTGAGCAGCTCTGACCTTTTATTCATCATGATGAATGGACCATCACTGTGTACATCATTGACTCTCAAACCATTTGTTAAGATCTTATTAACATAGTACTCCCTCTCGAGTGGGCACAAAGTGAGTTAACTCGGCACTCTTATGAACTGTTGGCAGGAGGATAAATGACTATAGTATTTTGGTAGACAGTTTAGGAATATGTATCAAAATTTAAAAAGCATGGCATCATTTAGGGTCCTGGCACAAAACAAATGGCGCTTCTAAACAGGGTATTGAGAACATGCATGCAGTAAGAACTTAGGGAAACTGACTAGGGCTGGTACAATACCTGAGACCAGCCAGAGTGAGGAACCATTACCACCTTAGGACTGAAGGGGCAAGACGAGGGAGTGGTTAAGAGAACTTGGAGCTGTATGGAAGGGTACCCGACCTGAGCTGAGACCTTGATAGAAGGATGCAGCCATATTTTGGTAGAAGCATGTGCTGGTAGTAGGAGTGCTGGGAGAAACAAATACCTCAAACTCACTCTCTTCTCTTCTTGCAGTCTCTTGTCAGCATCTCCCAGCAGCAAAATTGACCAGAAACCATAGGCAAAGAAGTCAGTGCAGTCCATATGAGTCATCCTCCTTAGACAGGATTCTAAAGGATGGAGAGTGAGTCTTCTGGCACATGAATATACCTTTTGACTCAGCAAGCCTATTCTCAAAATGCTTTCTAAAGAAATGTTTCAACAGGTTTTCAAAGATAATCAGTATAGCATTTCTTCAGAATAGAGAAGAACTAGAAAGGACCTAAATGCCCACTAATACTAAGGGTATATTCATATTATGGAATACTAGGTAGCTATTAGGAAAAATAAGATACAATCAATATGGGCAGATATGGAAGCACCCAAAGAGTATGGTTGTGTAAAAAAAAAATGTGAAACCAGCAAACAAAAAAACCCAAGTTGCTGATTAATCTATAAAGACTGATCCTATTTTTTGTTTGGGGGAAAAACCCCACAAACATCAATATGTACATCTAAATATTTACACACAAACTTGATTGGGGGTGAGCCAGCAAAAAGGAAATTTTAATGTTTTTCCTAGATATATTTGTATTGTTTGAAATGTCTCGTGAGCATATTTATATATTACTTATGTAACTATATAAACCAATAAGACGGTGCAGCTGAGTGACTTAGACATAAGTTGTAAACTCCTAGTGGGCAGAAACTAATTCCCTCCTTAATGCCCTTCCTTCCTTCCTGTCTTTCTGTCTTTTGTGGGGATTGAGAGTCTTGATGTTCAGTTTTAGTTCTGCCCCTTGCCAGAAAACCTGGGGAATTAGGAAATCTAATTCTCCTTCAGCCTGGTGGCTATAGAATATGCTCACTGGGCTGTCTCCTTTCCCTTTGACCCTTGTTATCTTAGCTAGTTTGAAACCCAATGATGTTTTATTAAGACAGGCAAAATGCAGAAAATGCACACTGACCCGTGTTCATGCTGGAGCTGAAATCTTGGATCTTCTGATCTGAGCCTCATATCTTCTCTGTTGCATATTAACCTGTTTCTTCATCTCTTTCTTATTTCCTGATTTCCCAGGTCTTCCCATTTGGCATCCACAACGTTTGAGTGCTCTAACTTACACCGTTATTTGCTGTTGTTTCATCCTGGCATTTTAAAAATCACACTTCTGGTAATTTGCCCCAATGGCAAGATGGATAAGCCACCATGTGCTGCCTTAGCTGACAGCCCTGCCTGGTCTGACCTCATTTCCTCCCTGCTCTGACTTTGACCCCAACTAGGTCCAGAGAAGTCCTTGCATTGGTTTTCTAATGCACTAAGGTGTCTTTGGGTCTGCAGGCCAGTCCTAGACCCAGATTGACTGGTTAGGACCTGCCCATCTTGCCTGGCCCCTACTAGTGTTCTCTCACCAAAGGACTTCACCTGGCTTCCTGTATGTCCAAGTTCTTCTGTCATACTCTAAATCAAGAAAGACACCTGGACCTACTTGCCACCAATTCTTAAGTTTCATCATTATCTCAAACTGTGGTTTCATCATTATCTCAAAATGTGGTCCCTAGACCAGCAGTATCAATATCACCTATTTATGAGAAATACAAATTCCTATATATTCTTATATACCCAGGAGTATAGATATCAGAATACAGTGTACTTACAGTACTTTTCTCACTTATTTACACATCTCTTCAACTTGCATTTATTGAGTATCTACTATATGCAATGCACTGTGCTGAGTGCTACGGGGAGATAAATAAGAAAAAAATACAGGGTACCCCAGCCTGATTCTGTTGCCTTCAAGGGGCTTCTAAGTTGTTTTGAAAGATGGGACATTTATATGAAAAAAGCAAATGACAATACAATAAAAGACAGTGCGTGCATGCTCAGTCAAGTCCGATTCTTTGTGACCTCATGGACTGTAGTCTGTCAGACTCCTTTGTCCATGGAATTTTCTAGGCAAGAATACCTGAAATTATAGTGGTTTGCCATTTCCTCCTCCAGGGGATCTTCCCAACACAGGGATCAAACCTATGTCTCCTGGGGCTCCTGCATTGGTATGCTGATTCTTTACCTGAGCCACCTGGGAAGCCAAAAGACAAGAGCAAAAGCAAAATACAATAAAAGAAGATCAGAAGACTGAGTGATCCCAGTGGATTGGAATGGTCTTAGGGAAGGGAGGCTGAGGAAAGCTGGTAGGATTCAGACTGTAGTCTGAAGGATATTCCAGCCAAGAGACACGCATATGAAATATGCAAGTGTGTTTATGGAACGATGGATAAGCTAGGATTTTCAAAGCAGGGAAACCAGCAACCTTGAGCTCTCAGATCTGTCTATGGGGTCACAAACACTGCTAGGGCTTCTTTTACTTCCTCATTCATAATTTGGTTCCTGAGCACTCAAGCCCTTTGCTTGCCAGGTATCCACCTACTGACCAGAGCCAACTGCTTACCTCTCCCTTAGGTCATCTCTGCTGGTAAGATGCATTATCTTCCAAGTAGCTTTTTCCCCCTTCCCTTACTCACTCAGGCTTCCCTGGTGGCTCAAATGGTAAAGAATCCGCCTGTAATGCAGAAGACCTGGGTTTGATCCCTGGGTTGGGAAGATCCCCTGGAGAAGGGCATGACAACCTACTCCAGTATTCTTGCCTGAAGAATTCCATGGACAGAGGAGCCTGGTGGACTGCAGTCCATAGGGTCACAAAGAGTCAGACATGACTGAGCAACTAACACTTTCACTTCTACTTACTTACTATTTCACCCAGTTATTCTTTGGGATTTATTCATGTCTTTGGAGATTGCACTAGGGAAGGCTCAAGTTCAGTTCTCTTTGCTTCCTCAGTTAAGTTCAGTCCCTCAGTTGTGTCTGACTCTTTGCAACCCCATGGACTGCAGCATGCCAGGCTTCCCTGTCTTTCACCAACTCCTGGAGCTTGTTCAAACTCATGTTCATCGAGTTGGTGATCCAATCATCTCATCCTCTGTCATCCCATTCTCCTCTTGACTTCAATCTTTCCCAGCATCAGGGTCTTTTCCAAGGAGTCAGTTGTTCACATCAAATGGCCAAAGTATTGGAGTTTCAGCTTTAGCATCAGTCCTTCCAATGAATATTCAGGACTGATTTCCTTTAGGATGGACTGGTTTGATCTTGACTCCCTATCTGGCTGCATAATTTGAAGCAGGTGCTATTTGGCTGTCTACTTCTAGGATTGCAGTGTGCGTGTGTGTTGGGGGTGATGGCAGTAAACCATAAGTTCCAAAATTTTACACATAGTCCTTCCTTTGGGATCAAGAAATTCCTCCACTCATGGAGCCCCAGGGCCTGCCTAAACACCTCAGGGCTTCCCGAAGTGTGCATGCAAATTAGACCCAAACAGTGACACCAGATGACACAATTTTTATTGGGGTTTGAGCATTCGTAAAAATAAATGCACATAGCATTCAGAACCACCCCCCAAGGGACTCATTTTGAATATCTCATCTTGGAAATAACTAATAGGTATTAGAGGTGAATATTTTAAGAAACTTTCAAGGAAGGTTGCTTGGGTTGGTTTGTTTTTCCTTTCTCAAGGACATTGTTGTACTCTGTGTAATTGGAAAATTAGATATGAACGGGAGAAGACAAAGGATCAGTGAGGGCTGTGAAATGCCGAAAGGGCAAAAGGAGGAGCAGCTAGTGGCTGGGGTTGTTTTATAGGCGTACACTGGGCAAGTGCAGTTTCCTTTCTCAGAAGAGCCAATACATTCGGCTTCAGAAAGAGAAAACAAGCAGGTGAGGGTGTTTGGGTATTGGGGGATGCTTTGCAAATATTTTAAGTGCTGTTTTGTTTTTTTTTTTTTAAGAATTTTTTATCCTTTCTAGGCACATCACCTTGGTACTATCATTTATGTGGCTTTACCAGGTAGCTCACTGATAAATGACATCTAGATAGACTGGGCTCCTCTGGTAGAAATGTGCCAGAAACTAGCACTCAGGCTTCCATGAGGACTTTCAACCAGAGAGAACCAAGATCATCTTGGGGCTGGAATCAGAATGAGACCCACTGTGTTCTTGGTCAGCACTGCCCTATGTCCTATAGCAGTCATAATGTGTTGTGCTTCTAAATCAGCTTCTATGCAACCAAATTTACCTCCTTTTTCATTAAAAGAAGAAGCTTCTAGAGAGGGAACCTCAGATACAGGAGAGCTTCAGCTTGTCAGGCAGTTCGAGAGATGGCTGCAAAATGGGAAGATGAGAAATCGAAGTCAATTTGGACCTAAGATGACTCATAATGTCATATGCTCTGAGCCACTTCCCAAAGTCATTAATTTTTTCACAGAAGTTGTGATTTGTAAAAGATCAATCTCATTTGCCCTCATGGTGTTCACATTCAGTGAAAGAGGAACCAGTGCCCTGACAAATGAAACAAAGGCTTCACTGAAGTTGAGTCTGGATTTATTGTGATGATGGGTTTTGAAACTCCATTCAGTTTCAACCTTGAGGAATCAAAAATTTTAAATCAAAGAAAAAACAGATACAAATTATGATCTCTTATAAATGTAACTTTATTTTTATATATTTATCTATTCAGACTGTGAACTTCTCCAGATAGGGGTGTGTTTCACTCATCTCTGTAAAGCCAGGCAATAGCCCAGAGAGGGCCACTTAGAAGATGCTCAGTAAGAACACGTTATCAATTGAATAGTAGTTAAGAATGTTAGGCAGAAAACATGCAGAGCATGTTTTGGGCTGTCAAGAACCATACAAAAAGTTCCCAGGATCTACCTGATGCTAGATTGAGCATCTGGGCTAAATCCTTGATCTTGTGAAAGTCCAAATTTTGGGCAGTTGGAAAAAGAATCTAGAGTGGGAGAATTCTGGGGAGTGGAAGTTTAATTTCTCCACAGTCATTCTAAGTGCTGTTTTGCAAGCTTATCACTTTCAGATTTACTGTGGGCTCCTTAGTATATTGGCTGGGCTTGTCAATGTCTAGAAAGAAAGCTGTTGAATTTACTATTTGCTTACTTCTTGCCTATTCCAAGTGTACTTGAAAGGGTTTATGTAGAGAAAAATGTAAGCAATAATAGGGAAAAATCTGATGAGTCGGGAAATGGATAAATGTGTATGTTGAGATAATAGACTTTAAATTCTTTGGAAGAAGCCATTCTTTTTTTCCCATGGTTCCAGTCTAAGGGAACAATGCATCACAGGGGACATTATGTAGGAGTATTAAGCGATAAGCAAGTCATGTAGAAGTAAGTGTCACAGTTCAGTTCAGTTCAGTCGCTCAGTCGCATCCGACTCTTTGCGACCCCATGAATTGCAGCACGCCAGGCCTCCCAGTTCATTACCATCTCTCGGAGTTCACTCAGACTCACGTCCATCGAGTCCGTGATGCCATCCAGCCATCTCATCCTCGGTCGTCACCTTATCCTCCTGCCCCCAATCCCTCCCAGCATCAGAGTCTTTTCCAGTAGGGTTAAACATTTTTTGATAGTCACCTTTGCTAAAAGTTGAAAGCTTAACCATATTAAAAACAATAATAATTGACTGAGAGCTATTCAACAAGAAACAAATGATTGAAGGCAAAAGAAGAAGGGGGCGGCAGAGGATGAGATGATTTGACAGCATCATCAACTCAATGGACATGAATTTGAGCAAACTGGGAGGAAGGACAGGGAAGCCTGGCATGCTGCAGTCCATGAGGTTGCAAAGAGTTGGACACGACTGAGAAACCAAACAGCAACAACAAATTCAGCAAGGAACTAGATGCTGGGCTCTAAAATGGAGGTGGAACTCCCTGGCAGCTAAGGTTCCCAGACCTGGAATTGAACTTGTCTTGCAGTGAAGTCCAGCTCTGACTTTTACCAGAGATTTTGTGCAAATTAATTCGCAAAAATCTAAGTTTCCTCAACTAAAACTAGTATAATCATGCATTTCCTAGGGAACTGTGATGTTTAAAGTGAGACAGTGTGTGAAATGTTCTTAATATACTGCCTGGCTATATAATTGCTCAAAAATGTCTTTAAAAATTTATCTTAATATATCCTGTGTCTCAGTTATTTTGGTTAATATTTAGAATACCCCAGATAGAGGAGAAAAAGTGTGTCCTAGGAATGTTAACTTGGAACATATTATAATTTAGATTTACTAGATTACATTATGAGCTTCCCAGGTAACTCAGTGATAAAGAATCTGCCTCCAATACAGGAGACCCTGGGTTTGATCCCTGGATTGGTTCTTGCCTGGAGAATCCCCTGGACAGAGGAGCCTGGTGGGCTACAGTCCATGGGGTCACAAAAAATTTGGACACGAGTGAACTACTAACACTTCACTTAAGGTTACATTATGTATTATGTTAAACCATGTTCTCCAAGCATAAAATCTTTCCTCATGAGCAAGGATACTGAAAATAGTTTATAGAAAATACTTTCAAGGTTAATGCATGTGAATCAACACAGTACTTCAGGATATGGGAACACAAACTTTGCGGGGGGTGGGCGGCAACAAGTTACCCACAATAACAAGTGTCCTTGCATAACATTGGGCAAAAATCTCTCCAAGGTGCTTGTGTGACTGGAAAAATATCAGCAGTGAAAAAAATAGTAACATAATATTCTATGAACACCTCTTAGGATAAACCTTATTGACTCCAATGTTTTTGAAAAGTTTTATTTCATTTTTAAAGAACCAGCCTCAAGTTAAAGGCAAACATGTCTGTTCTGAGTTGCATCTCATTTTTGTTAAATTGGATTTATTTTCAGCTTTTCTGGTAACCTTGTAAAGAGATCTGATGTCTATTTGTTGTCATGGCCACTGGTTTGTGCTCTTTGTAGGTTATCCTACTATATTTCATCCATGCTGCAATGCCATTGATTGTCAGATATGCCACAACTTTATGTAACAGTAAAATACTGCTATTTAAACTATGGCATAAATCTTTCTTATCACCTGGAATCTCTATTAGTACTACCACCTGAAAGAGGTCTTTCAGACTTATGTGAATATAGATTTTATCATATGTCACAATTGTTCATATATAAAAAGGGAAACATGAGTGAAATAAATTGAT
This sequence comes from Neotragus pygmaeus, assembly GCA_006410875.1. Taxonomy (NCBI): domain Eukaryota; kingdom Metazoa; phylum Chordata; class Mammalia; order Artiodactyla; family Bovidae; genus Neotragus; species Neotragus pygmaeus. Next base: position 6,879 of record SJYV01030268.1, on the reverse strand, counting down.
CGATGCATTACTAAAACATTTTCACATTTAGAGAAAGTCTGATTCTTTTGACTCACTTCTTGGCTGAAAAGTTATTGATTGATGTCCATGTTTTTTTCTTCACTACTAATATCCTCTGTGCCAACTAGCACATTGATGATGCAAGCATTTTTGAAAAGTGTCATGCTTTATTGTCTTCATAATTTTCTTCCAAAGCATTCTACATATTCTGTAAACTTTGATTTCACAATACAGTGGCCATGGAAGATTTTCAGACAACAACTAGACTCATTCTTTTTTTCTTTTAATTAATTTTTATTGGTGTATAGTTGATTTACAATATTGGATTAGTTTCAAGTGTACAGCTAAGTAATTCAGTTATGCATATACATACATCCATGCTTTTATGGATTCTTATCCCCATATCACGCTTCCCTGTCCTTCACTATCTCCTGGAGTTTGCTCAAACTCATGCCCACTGAGTCTATGATGCCATNGCTTATATAAGAAATTTTAAGAGTTCTAGGTTCATCTGTTGAGTAGTCATCATTTAACAAATACTTATTGAGCACCTAGTATGTGTCAGATACATTCTTCTAAAATTCCAATTGTGAGCAAAAATAGAGGTAGACCCCCCTTTCATCAAGTTTATAATCTGGTGATTTCAAGTTCCACCCCTAATGTTTTCTTAAATTTATCTAGCCAAGACCTCTTTGTTGAATTCCAAAGTTGTATTTCCACTACTCAATATTTCCACTTGACTATCACCTCATGGTCAATCTGTCCAAGACTAAAGTTATCAGCCTGAGTTTATGGTCACTCCTCACTATCTTCCAATAAAGAGAAGTAGATGTAACTCTTTCTCTTCCAGACTTTCCTATTTCAGTAAAACTTACCTTTATCAATATAGTGTCTCAAGGAAGAAACACTGAGGTAGAGATGATATCTCTCTTTTCTCAAACCCTCTTCTTATTTATCACCAAGTCCTGTTGATTGTACCTCTTGACATGTCATAGCTGTGTCCACTTCTCTCCACCACCCACTGCCACAAGCCAAACATTTGTCATATTTCATTTGAACTGCTACAGAAGCTTACAAATTAGTCTCCATACATCAGTGCTGAACACCCCCCCAATCCATATTTTATCCTGAAAACAGGATAAATACAAATGTGATCATGTAGTTTTTAATTTATTACTCTATCCTGAGCGTCTAGAAGACTGGCAATAGGAAGCACTGTATTTACTGAAAACATTAGATGTTAGATGTTAAAAACCAATATCTTTGACATGGTCTATATGACACAGCATCACTTTGTCCTGCTTAGTGCTCCAGTATCATCTTTCATTAGTTTCCTTCCCAGAGGCTTATTACTCTTGGTAACCCACAGAGTAACTCATGGCCATCAAACTGGGCTTCTTTAAGCTTCTCAAATCCTCTCTCTTCCCAAAGGGTATTAAAAAAAATTATTTGGCTACACTGGCTGTTAGTTGCAGCACCTGAGATCTTCGATCTTCGTTGTGGCGAGCAGTATCTTTTAGTTGCATGTGGGATCTTTAGTTGTGGCATGTGGGGTCTAGTTCCCTGACCAGGGATCAAACCCAGGCCTCCTGCATTGGAAGCATGGAGTCTTAGCCACTATACCTCCAGGGAAGTCCCTCACTGAAGAGTCTTTGCACATACCATCTCCTTAGTCTGAGTTTGTAGTCCTCCTTCACTTAATGAGTTCTTATCACTTCCTTCAACTTTTATTTTACTTTTTAAAACTTTAGTTTCATTTTATTTTTGGCTGCACTGGGTCTTCATTGCTGTGTGCAGGCTTTCTCTAGTTGTGGCTAGTGGGGGTTACTCTTCATTGTTGTACTTGGGCTTCTCATTGCAGTGACTTCTTTTGCTTCAGAGCACAGGGTTTAGGGTGCACAGGTTTTAGTACTTGCAGCACATGGGCTCAGTCACTGCAGCTCGTGGGCTTGGTTGCTCTGCAGCATGTGGAATCCTCCTGGAGCGTGGATTGAACCTGTGTCCCCTGCATTGGCAGGCAGCTTCTTATCCACTGCACCCCAGGGAAGTCCCTTCTTTCAACTTTGCCTCCTAAAGAAAGCCCACCCTCTCTGAACTCTCAGGCTGTAACAGTTTTCTTTGTAACTTAAGAGGCTCACAGCCTTTTCTTTCATAATATTTTTTTCTCCATTTGTAATTATGTATTCACATCAGTATAATCAGTGGATTAATGTCGATTTCCTCATTGAAATGAATGGCTCTATTAGAGCTGGGAATATCTTCAGTTGCTCCCTATCACTTAGCACAATGCCTGGCTTATAACTGAAATACTATAAATGTTTACTAAATGAGGCAAATAACTTTCTTAAGAAACTAATTAATTATTAGTTACAACTAAGTGTACGATTATTTTATAAGATGTTGTGGGGTAGGAGGTGGGAGGGGGATTCAGGATTGGGAGCTCGTGTACACCAGTGGTGGATTCATGTCGATGTATGGCAAAGCCAATAGAGTATTGTAAAGTAAAATAAAGTTAAAAAAAATTAAAACAAAACAAAACAAAACAAAACAAAAACCCTCTAAATGTCATTGCAAATAAGTTGGGCCCAGTTATGGTATTCTTTATCTTTGCATCATTTCTTTTCTTCAGTAGAGTCTGTGCGTGTTAGTCACTCAGTCTTGTCTGACTCTTCGTGACCCCATGGACTGTAGCCCACCAGGCTCCTTTGTTCATGGAATTCTCCAGGAATACTGGAGTAGGTAGCCATTCCCTTCTCCAAGGGATCTTTCCGACCTAGGGATCAAACCCTGATCTCCTGCATTACAGGCAGATTCTTTACCATCTGTGCTACCAGGGAACCCCACAGTTGTGTGTAGTCTACTATAGATGTTGTTGTTTTTAATTGAGTTATTTATAACCATGGGGAAGACAGTAAAGAAAGTATTCATTTAGAATACTAGCCATAGATAGACAGAATCCTGACTTCTTCTGTGTTTATAGAGTTAAAACTTAAGTTTGTCACTTATAACTGTCATCAGGTAGCAAAACACTTCTATTTTGCATTTTGGGACCTAAGAGAAAACAAACCAAGTAAAAGCAAACAGAGGCAGCCATGAAGTTGAAGGGCTTGATTTTTCACTCTGCCAACTGTCTGAGGGGGGAATTATTTAATTCAGCCAGTGAGTCAACAAATCAGTCTAATTTTCTAAATCTGGTTATTTTCCTTTGCAAAATGTATTTGTTCTCTCTACCACAAAAGCATATTTGCAGAAGGCGTTCACTATGAAATTCTCTTTGCCACAGTTATTGAAAAAGAACATACAGAGCCCATAATAATTAGACAATTGATGTTTTCAAAATAAGATTAAGGTTTTCATTCCCATTCAAAGTCATCCTTTGTCAACTGAGCTATGAAAACTCTCTCTACCCAAAAACTGAATTTAAGAACTTGTAGAATTTCTCTAACAAAGATCCCGAAAACTTAGAATATTTTACTCATTCATGGATATGTTCTTACTGAAAACATTTGGAGTTATTAAATACTATTTTGACCATATTTCATAATTACAAGTGCCAACTATTTTTTCAACGCTCCATGTGTACTAAATTAAGAAAAAAATTTAAGACAAGGAAAAAAGATGCATTTTTCTTGGTGAGCATTGCAGATAACCAATATGCTATGCTATGTAACAAGTATTTCCATGTCACTTTACAGTCTATGACATATATTGCTTAATGTGACTCTCAGAATAATCCTATGAAGATATTCCCAGATAGCTAAGCTGAGGGTTATAGATGACAAAGCTAATATTTCAGCCATATCTTCAGATTTCAAGTCTCATGCTTTTTTGCTCTACTCCAAAGAAACTACAGTGTTGGAGAAGACTCTTGAGCATCCCTTGGACTGCAAGGAGATCTAGCCAGTCCATCCTAAAGGAGATCAGTCCTGGGTGTTCATTGGAAGGACTGATGTTGAAGCTGAAACTCCAATACTTTGGCCACCTGATGTGAAAAGCTGACTCGTCTGAAAAGACCCTGATGCTGGGAAAGATTTAAGGCAGGAGGAGAAGGGGATGGCAGAGGATGAGATGGTTGGATGGCATCACTGACTCAATGAACATGGGTTTAGGTAGACTCCGGGAATTGGTGATGGACAGGGAGGCCTGTCATGCTGCAGTTCATGGGTTGCAAAGTGTTGGACAAGACTGAGCAACTGGACCGAACTGAAAGAAACTTTATTTTTCAAAAACTTTTGCTAACTTCATTATTAATGGGATAAATTCAATGCCCTTTTGCATAGCTTTCCAGGCCTTTATGCTTTGAAAGGTAGATTGAGTAGGAATGAACTACAGTGTGTTATTTGTAAACAGGGCAGTCATGGGCATGATCAATTAGTTATTTCTATAAAGTGAAGTCAGTTTAAAAAACACTATCTTATATATCTTAATTTATTACTCCACCAAATACAGAATTAGAAAACAGAGTTGAAAAACAGCTATGCATAGATGCTGAAAAGATTGTCTCTTTGGAAAAAAATTCCTTGCTTTCTTGGAGAAAGTGGAAGCTATGAAAGTATTTTATACTGATGGAAGCCTGCTACTTCATTCTATGATGGTTATTTGCAAACATTTATTTTAACAGAATGGGGATTATAACCATTTTCTTGCATCAACAGAGTTTTAAGGGTCAGCCTCTTAAATTCTACTGTGAAGTCTTCTGGAGGTTGAGCCCTGCCTTTAGACCCTTCAGAGTCTGCTGAAACTTTAACTGCTGAAAACTTTAAAGATGTTGCCTCATCCAGAAATGCTACAGAGGGCTTGCTGTGTTAGCTTAACTCATGGTGTGTGTGTGTGTGTGTGTGTGTGTGTGTGTGTGTGTAAATCCTATCCTTTGCACTCTACTAACACAACACTGTCTTCAACAATAAGCAAGATATTTTTGAATTGTTGTCTAAACAGTCAAGGTAGATAGTACTGAGTCATTTACCTTCTTCTGTCCCGTTCAACAGTCTGGTTTACCTTTAAATATTAAAGAGAACATTTTAATAAGAAGGAAAACTTTCTAGTGAGTTGGCAAAAATAAATTGATTAAATTCAAGCCTCTCATTTTTAAAAGTGGAATCTGTCTGACACAACAGCTGGGACTTAATTCAGAGGAGATAACACTCATCTCACATGCTAGTTAAGTAATGTTCAAAATTCTCCAAACCAGGCTACAGCAATACATGAACCGTGAACTTCCTGATGTTCAAGCTGGTTTTAGAAAATGCAGAGTACCAGAGATCAAATTGTCAACCTCCGCTGGATCATGGAAAAAGCAAGAGAGTTCCAGAAAAACATCTATTTCTGCTTTATTGACTATGCCAAAGCCTTTGACTGTGTGGATCACAATAAACTGTGGAAAATTCTGAAAGAGATGGGAATACCAGACCACCTGACCTGCCTCTTGAGAAATCTGTATGCAGGTCAGGAAGCAACAGTTAGAACTGGACATGGAACAACAGANTGTTGGAGAAGACTCTTGAGAGTCCCTTGGACTGCAAGGAGATCCAACCAGTCCATTCTAAAAGGGATCAGCCCTGGGATTTCTTTGGAAGGAATGATGCTAAAGCTGAAACTCCAGTACTTTGGCCACCTCATGAGAAGAGTTGATTCATTGGAAAAGACTCTGATGCTGGGAGGGTTTGGGGGCAGGAGGAGAAGGGGACGACAGAGGATGAGATGGCTGGATGGCATCACGGACTCGATGGACGTGAGTCTGAGTGAACTCCGGGAGATGGTGATGAACAGGGAGGCCTGGTGTGCTGTGATTCATGGGGTCGCAAAGAGTCAGACACGACTGAGCGACTGAACTGAACTGAACACAGTACCTTGGGTCTAAAGTTCTTTTATGAAACCAAAAAAAAAAGCTACTTCCTTCATTACTGTGCCTTGACTCCTGTTCCATGTAATAGAAAAAGAAAAGTGTAAGGTAAGGTCAGTTTATATAGCTCTGGGAAATGTAGAAATGAATGAGGTCTCTTCCCATTTGCTACCCTGGAAGTATCTAAGAAGAACTCCTACCAGAAGAACTGTGATCTGGGTTTGAGTTCTGTTTCCTCCATGAGTGGTTGTGAAATTGCTTCACCCATGGGAAGAAGGGGTTGTTTGGTTGATACCATGGCATGGTCTTTGACTCTAACATTCTCTGCTCTGTGATGTGTTCCTTTAATTCTAGTAAGGCTCTCTCTAAGAATTTAATAAAGGAAACTCCTGGCTTCCTGGGTCCCTGCACAAGTAGGTAAAACAGGAAAGAGAAGGAAATATAAAATTACAATTTGGGATGTAAGACCCTACCACCCACCCTCTCATCTGTTTCTCTATGTGATTCTCTGATCAAGCTTCCTCCAGGACACGGTAGAGTTTCAGGCCCATACTTATAAGGGAAACAACCAGCAGCTTTAATTTAGGATCGAGGGGAGAGAGAGCATAATGGTGGCAGGTGGAGGCAGGTGTTTATGTCAGATGGTAGGTCTGCTCCAAGGCAGAGCTCATGATTTGCACTGAAGGTAAAGCAGACCTGGAGATGGTCAAGAATGAGAAATATCCTTGTGCTCACAGTCATAATTACCAAGTACGGCATAACTACTATGTACTGGGACTACACTAAATGCTTTAATTAACTTATTGAGTTCCCTCTGTAACCCTGTGATTAAGTATTATTAATAACACATGATGAAACTGAGGTTGCTGCTGCTAAGTCGCTTCAGTCGTGTCTGACTCTATGCAACCCCATAGACAGCAGCCCACCAGCCTGTCCCTGGAATTCTCCAGGCAAGAACTCTGGAGTGGGTTGCCATGTCCTTCTCCAATGCATGAAAGTGAAAAGTGAAAGTGAAGTTGCTTAGTCATGTCTGACTC